>MU932060.1:0-12000 GCA_036418165.1 Cooperia oncophora | reverse complement strand
GAGTAAGGGGGTCGTTTTTGACCTGAGGACATTTTTTTCTAGTTGGTTTTTCCTATTGTTTACGGGCGACCCCTCTCCGACCCTACCTCTGCTCAGAATTTTGAGGAAAGAAAAATTTCTCGAGACATTTAGAAAAAAGCCGCAGGAAGTCGAGAAAAGTTTCTAAGATGGTACGTGGGATGGTCGTGCCAGAAGGAGCTGGGGTGGGGTGGTATTTTGCAAAGAAATTTCCACAGCGACAAGACGTGCCCTGAATAGGTGCGTCCCGAAACGTCGCGTCGCTGATCCGTCATCCTTCCTCCAGAAACAGGACACGTCCTACCGTTGGGGAAAATTTTTGCAGAGACACGAACCCTCCCTCTCCCCCCCCCCCCCACACACACCTTCAAATTCCCTCCTGTGGTGGGAAACTCCTTATTCATCCGCCATTCTACAGACTATCTTCCTGGATCTTCCTAATATTGTATATTAGGTTGTCCGGAAAGTTCTCAGCGTTTTGTGCACCTATTTTTTGTACATTCACTGCTGATTAAAAACTCATTCTGCCTTGCTTCTCAGTAGCACATCCTGTAGAGAATTTCTTGCGCTATCTGATGGTATAATTGCCGTTTCACCATTGCTTGATAAACCCCTTTTTTCAAGATTTTTTCAAGCATGTGAAAAGAGCACTTCGGACGATTTTTTTCTTCGACTATAAATTGGGGCAATCCGCAATCGAAACAGCTCAACAAATTAACCAGGTGTGGGGGCCCAATAGTGCTAGAGAAAGCACTGTGCGGCAATGGCTCAACAAATTTCGTTCTGGAGATTTCAGCCTTGAAGCATAGCGGTCGACCTAAAGCAATATCTGACGAGGATTTTAGGGGGATTTTGGAGGCTGACCCATCCCAAACAGTTCGAGAGATAGCAGAAGAGCTAGGCCTTGGCAAATCCACTGTTGCAGATGGTCTGGAACGCATTGGGAAGGTGAAAAAACTCGACAATTGGGTGCCCCACAATCGGAGTGACCGGCAGGAATCGGCACGTCTCGAGGTTCCTTCTGCATTGCTTTTGCGCAGCAGAAACGACCTGTTTTTGGCCGAATTGTCACCTGTGATGAAAAATGGGTCATGTATGATAACAGGAGACGTTCCGGACAGTGGTTGGATTTCGACGAACCACCGAGGTAATTTTCAAAGCCGAACCCTCACGAAAAAAAGATTCTGGTCACGGCTTGGTGGTCATCGGCTGGTGTGATCCACTATAACTTTTTATCACCAGGCCAAACCATCACAGCAGAACCCTACTTGAAGAAATCGACGAATTGTACCGAAAATTTTGTCAGATGCAGCCAACACTTATCAAAAGAAAGGGTCCGATTCTTTTGCATGACAACGCCCGCCCACACGTTTCACAAATCACTATCCATAAATTGAACGAATTGGGGGGTTGAAGTTCTACCTCACCCATATTCTCCAGACCTTTCACCAACCGACTATCACCTTTTCAAACATTTTCAGAACTTCCTTGCTGAAAAATACTTCATCAATTAGGACCAGGCAAAAAAGACCCTCGTAGATTTCGTGGATTCTCGACCACCCAGTTTTTTCTTTGATGGGATTTCTCGACTGCTATCACATTGGCAAAAGTGTGCTGATTCGAATGTCCTATTTCGATTAAATCTGATGAGTATCAAAAAAGTTACGATCGTTTGAAGTGAAACACCCAAAACGCTGAGAACTTTCCGGACAACCTAATATTTCCCAGAGCTCTCTCCGAAAATCTACTTTTCTTCAAGAGCTGCCTTCGAGTAGAAAGAGAGTGTACATTACAGCACAAATCACAAATTTGAAAAAGGAAAGAACTCCTTAGAGGCAAATACGACGCACTCCTTTCTTCCACCAGACGCGACCATCCTCAGTGCCACTACTAACCGTACTAACGTACGACGTACCAAAACGATAACGTAACGGTCGCGAAATAGGGCGCAGCTTTACGTCCACGGAGTGTAACTTCGTCGTGAATGTGTCTTTAGTATGTCTTCAACACATCTGAGCGCAGTTCGGCTTGTGGGGCAGGGAGGGGGGCAGTTTGCGGGATCATACAGCCACTGTTCGTGCGTCCTTGTGAGGCCTGTCAAATCCTGTAAAGCTAAGCATTAGCACACGTAGCGTTTTTTGACAAGAGTCTACAAGTGTCATCAAGCTAGGCGTAATTTAAGAGGATCTAGCCAAAGAAACTAGTGAAAGTGCGAAATTCCATTCTCCTCACCCTAAGCTGAACAGCGCGCCCACTAGTGTCATCTACCTTGCTAACTGAACCAGTTCGTAAAAAAATGGGAGCATGATCTAGTTGGTTGTAGACACAAAAGTGGTGCAGAAAGAAAAGAGAAGTGAAACGGCGCTATAAAGTATGGAATGGAGCTGTTTGTACGAAATTTTCAAGACTTCCCGATATAGGCCGTCTGCCACTAGCTTTTACTGAAGGAAAATTTGGAGAAATGTTGCTCAAAAAATGACCAGTCGTAATTGCGGTGTAGGGTATGATACATGGAGTTTCAGAAGCGGTGAGGACTCCCTAACACCTCGTGTGGAGGCTGCGATTGCGAACTACATGGTACGAAAATATGCAGGTCAGTGTTTATTCAATACTATTCTAGAACTTGTCAAAGTCTGGTTCAGTTCTTTACAATGCGGTTTTAGACCCAGCTGGTAATGCTAACGCTGCACTCAGCATGGGAGAACCCGAGGAACCAGGTCCATCGTCGTCCGGGATGTCGAATAGACCCGCAAATATTATACCAAGTATTTCACTGTTTTTAGTTATCCTTGTTGGAGATTCGTCTGCTGATCTGGTCTTCTTTTTTCTGAGTTTTCCTTGTGAAGTGGCTACATGGTACGTGTTTAGTTAGCCACAATCATCTTGAACATCCTGCGAATAACCTAGTCGTAGCGGGAAGACGTTCAAGTCCTGTACCAGAGCCGAGAAGTTCCAGAAGTTTAGGAGGTGAGCTTATTAGACAAAGTTTCTGCCCCATATGGACTTTTTTGGTTTTTCGCTCAGAATGTGATTTTAAAAATATTCTAAAAATGCATTATTAAATATTTTGCCTTATGCAGCGTAATAAACATGACATAACATAAAATATTTCAAGGAATGTCACGCCGTGCTGCGAACGCCGTGGACGACAATCCACTTGGATGGCAGGGTGCCAAGACTACACTGAAGGAAAGAATAAGCTACATGTATTGTAAAGACGTTCTCGCCGATGTATACTTCACGGTTGGAAAAGACGACATGAGACAGGTAAGAATGCGTTCATACTTCACGTCGGTGTTTTGGGCTTACAGCATTGTTTTGAGCGTTCGCGGGCAGTCGCTGTTGACGCTGCCGTACGCTCAAAATGCTAAGCAAAGTATGAACGAAGCCTAAGGGCTTTGCGAAGACGGCTTTCCGATCACTTGGCGGCTTAATTATCCTGAAGTAGGATTGTTTGGCAATATTTCAGCGAATACCTGCTCATAAGTTTGTTCTATCAATCGGCTCTGTTGTCTTTGATTGCAATGTTCAATGGTGGTCTCACTCCACAAAACTCCAGAGGTTGTTGAGCAGTCTTTGGATTTTTAAAATTTGGGTTCCCAAACGGATTCGTGTTGCCAATGAACGTTTCCTCCGTAATTAACGGCACTGCTTTTCAGACCCATTGGAGATTGAACTGCCCGATGTTGAAGTTCCTGCGTTCCGTGCCCTCTTACGATTTTTGTATTCTGATGAAGTTGAAATAGGACCAGAAAGTGTTATGACTACATTATATACAGGTTTTTTTATTCTGTTAAGTCTTCTTTTATTCATAGGTTATATTGAAATTGACAAAATGCTGTTCTCTAGCAAAGAAATACGCTGTGCCCGCGATGGAGACTGCATGTGTTGAATTTTTGAAGCAAAGTCTTGGAGCTGATAATGCATTCATGCTGCTAACACAGGTACGGATCTGGCCGGAACCAGTTGGGTCATCTGTAAACTACGGTACAGCAACGGTTTTGCAGGCTCGACTATTTGACGAACCGCAACTCGCGAAGTTATGCTTGGAAATCATTGATAAAAACACGGCGGAAGCGTTGAATGGCGAAGGTGCTTGAAGTTTGGGCGCAGGAGTAGCACGGCACTTTTGCCTATCAAGGGTTAATAGATGATGTGTCGCACTGAAGGCTAATGACGAGGGAAGCAGTTTTGTTTCATTGTGGGGTCAGTACTGTCGCTGGGGAGAATTCTTGCAAATAACTGCCTCCCCTACTTCATCCTCTGGTACCACCCCCTTCCCATCCTGCCTACCATTTTATTGGCTTTTTCGCCATGTACGGCTCTCAATAAACCTCGGTATAGTTGTAGTACGGTAGATTTTCTTATGTAGAAACTCTCGCGAGGTTGATATATCACTTTATTCGGCTCAGGCACGTTTCGGCGAAAGCCTGAAAGGGTCGAAACGATTTTGTGACTATCCGACCAAATATCTCCGTAGTCATTGGTCTTTTTTCCATCTTCCTACCTCTCTTTGTCAAGCCTTAGGTGGAGGGAGTAGCACTGGTGAGACAGGAGAAACAGCGAAAAGTCAGCCACCGGGAGAACTTTTCTTGCGCACGACAAATGTCGCCCCCTCCAGCGACCAAATACGGCCCCCCGACTGCGGATTCCCCAGCGAACGATGTGCCGTGATTGTCAGAGACAGGTCAGGACACGTCATTACCTTGTTATAATGTGACGTCAGTGACACGTCATCTACCTCTCGACAGGCAAGGTCCCTAATTGCGTGTTTAGCTACAATAGTCCCAAATTTTGTAATAGTTACGAGGAAGACCTCTGAAACTTTTTCCAGGGTTCACTGACATTGACCTGGAAGCGCTATGTCTTGTTCTCGCCAGAGATACTCTGAGGGTCAAGGAAGCTCAGCTATTCCAGGTGAAAGTTTTTCTCAAAACCCTTGTCATGACCGTTGCACGTGCATTTTCTTATGAACATTATGATTCCAGGCTGTGGTTCGCTGGTCAACTGAAGAATGTGCTCGTCGTGGACTCGAACCAACCACAGAAAATCGACGAGCTGTGCTGGGACGTGCTGTGCAATTGATCCGCTTTCCCTTAATGACAGTAGAAGAATTTGCACAATCAGCAGGTGGGATACTCTCGTATTTGTAAGGATTTGCAATTATAATTGCCACTTTTGAGGCCTTGCCAGTGCCACTTTTAAGGGAGCTGATTTTCAAACCAATCTTCAATGTGGTAGTACAACTGCCCAGTCAAATCCCGAATCGGCTCCCGCCAAGAACAACCAAGCCGTCTATCCTCCGGTGACTGCAAATTGGTACCAGTTCGTCTAGGAGGATAAAAACTGACTTGTACACCGGCTGGCCCTGCAAGTAATTGTATAGGCCACATCGCATTCAAGAGGCAACATTCTGAATGAAAGCAGAGTGCGCGCCGTTTCCAAAAAGGGATTGCTCAACGGCGGGGGCTCGATCCTTTATCCTTCAATACAACTAACTGCTAAGTTGCGAATCCGCCTTATGAAATTAATGTATTAAACCGTTCGGATGGTCGATCGTCTCATTGAATTGTTCACGTTTACGGTCCTCTATCCCTGTCTTTTTTGGGCTAGCTCGTCCACAACGTATGACGAGGCTCACCCGCTCTGCGCCTTGTGGATCTGACATAACGGGAATAGATCACATTTTTTTAACATCAATAACTACATCAAATTGTTCCAGAGTTAAACGTATATTATATTCCCGATAAGGTCCCAGTTTCAGCTCAGTCCGGACTACTAACCGATCGTGAGGTTGTTAACTTGTTCCTTTACTTCACCGTGAATCCAAAACCATCAATAGGATTTAACGACAAGTGAGTTTGATCTACATGCTTGATTCTTACCAAACCTAATAAGGTCCTAGTGGACGCGAAGGCTTCCATCATTTCACGAAAAATATTCTTTTGAATCCTCGTGAAGGGTTCATGAAGCTCCAGTGTCGAGTAACTTGTCACGAAGTATGAACGCGCTCACACATAGAATCGGTCTCATAACTGTTACAGATCCGTCTCTGGTTCCATTCCGTGCCTTACTCTGTTTCAATTTTTAGCCCACGATGTTCGGGCGCTGGTAAGGAATTGGTGGTCAGTCGTTTCCAACGCATTGAAGGTCGATGGGGTTACAGCGGCACACCAGACAGGATCAAGTCCGTACTTCGTAAAACTTTTTTTGCAAATAATTTTGTCCGATTGAAATGCAGCGTCGTTCTCTTCAGGTTCACTGTCGACAGAAAAATCTTCGTTGTTGGTTTCGGCCTATACGGTGCCATACATGGCCCTCATGAATACCAGTGCGTGATTCAGGTAAGCTTTCCCCACGATTTGGAAATCAAAATTTAGTGGGCACTTTCCTGTTCTCCTTTTAGGAGCTTTGAGGTTCTGAGTTTGCTTGTTGTGCTTAAGTACTAGTGACATTTTTCAGATTATTCACTGCGGTACTGGAAAAGTGCTGGCACAAAACGATACGTCATTTGTGTGTGATGGTTCTTCATCGACCTGCCGAGTATCGTTCCGAGTCCCTGTTGAAATAACACCTGGAGTCACCTACATTGCAAGTGCCTGTTTGAAGGTTAGCATTATTAGAGCATATTTATCTATTTTGTACCTGCAGTTTCATAAGAGGGAACAACTATCTAGTTATGAAATTGGGCAACGCTTTTGAGTTCGTTTGGGGGGGAGTGGGAGGAGGGGGATAGTAAGACAAATATGCTTTTGCGGCGTTTACTTTTGAGCATTTACTTGCTCTGGAGAATTGTTATATGAAGGTAGATTGCCTGAGAGGTGATCCTCGACGTGTACGAGGTGAGCAATTCCATAGAAGTGCGACACTGCGGTTGTACCAGACTGCGCGTCTATGAGTATGCAGGGTGGAACATCGTGATGGGTGAAATGAAGTCAGTAACCCCCCTCGGAATCCCCCTCTCTTGGAACCCCTTTTCCCCGTCCTGTCTACCATCTTCCTAAAAGTTCCCAGTGAGCCACCGGTTTTCCTAAATTTACCCAGTTTTTCTTCTGAACCCCTGTCGAGCGAGGCGGATATCGTCGCCAGTATGCTACTAAATTCAACTACCAGTAGGGGATGAGATTGCACTCGAAACAGGAATAATTCCTATCCTAATAACCTATTCCCCTCTGCGATAGACGAAGCGATGTGTATTGCGCGGTGAAGTTGGAATAACATCAAGCACAAAAAATTTCGCAAGTCAAATATGACCTCCCTGTCCGGCGACCAGGGGCGATACCCCTGATGAGATTTTTCTCACAACTATATAACCTGTGAAAAGAAAAAGTTTGCGGTAAGATGGACCTTAGGTTTCCGTCAGCTCCCGTACGGTTCCTTTGCTCCACAGTTACGCTCCGACCGACCATACTCTCGAATGTAGGCACGGCTGGCTGTGCGTCGTGGTTGTGGCGTCCGTATTGAGTGTTGAATATCGAGCGGAGAAAAAAAGGGACATGAAGCTTCCACAAGGTCTCTAGCTCATTTCTGCGCTTTTCCGAATGCCAGAAGAGCACAGTGTACAGGTCTGCGGTTGCTGACCTATCTACTTCTGAGAGTCAGTGTGCCTTTGACAAACGAAAAAAATTAATTTCAAAAAAAGGTAAAGATAAGAATTAGGTTATCAGTACCAGCACTTTACCTTTGGTGTATAACAGAAATGTGTATAGACTGTGCATAAATAAAATGAGTACTGCTCCAAGGTATAGTTGATATTGTCGCAATCACTCAGTGTGGTGTCAGGAGGGGTGGATGAATCCACCATCGACGGCATTTTCTAGCTACAGTGATTGGCGCAGGAAGAGAAAGCCAGTGGGTGGCTCATCCTGTGCCTTTTGGCACCGCCTCTGTTGACTGTGACGATAGTGAATGTAGCCCAAAACGTTCTTGCAAGTTTACTAATTGTCACCTTTGACAGGGCATGGACTCGCACTATGGTACCAAGGGTCTGCGACGCATAGTACATCAGTCAGCTGCTGGAGGTGTCGTCACCTTCCAGTTCACATATGCAGCTGGCAATAATAACGGAACAAGTGTTGAAGATGGACAAATACCAGAAATCATCTTCTACACCAGTAGCAGTTGAAAAGACAATTTCGGTGAATCCAAACGTTGAAATGTTGATGTTGGCTTCACCTTCTAACGTCTGCTGTATAGCAAATTAAGCGTTTCGCCGTTGAAACAGAACGAAATGACAATGGTTCCTGCTTTTGTGATAAGTAGACTTTTTGAGATTTCGTGCTCGGTTCTGTCCGTTTAGCTGTGTGATACGAATCTGTCGAAAGATCACTGTAGTTTCCTCGTTCATTGAACATAAAATTCTTTGAGATCTTCTATTTCATAGAAGAGCGCTCATATTTTCGGCAGTTTCTGAAGTTTCTTACGGCTATAATTGTCGATAAAGCTTAAACCAATGAAACAATGTGTGCACTTCGCTCTTAGCAGAATCAACTTGGATTTTCCTACTAAAGGAAGCTGGTGAGCGCTGTTGGTCAAGAAGATCCTGCAGCGCGAAACACAACAGTGGAGAACAAGCAGAAGTGAGGGAACGCAGACAGGTAGCGTATTTGGCTATGGTTAAAGGCAGTTGGCACGATAAATCGCTATACAGATGTAGGATTTATACGACTGGCTTAACAGAATTCCGTGACCTCGGACAGGCGCTCCGTGGCGCCTTTTCCAAGGAGGTACCCCTATAACGCCCTATCGAGCAACAACATTCCGTCCCAAACGCCTTCCTCGCCCGCCCGCCCACAAACGGACGACCGTTCCTGACGCTCGTATTCATTCATTTGCTGAGCAAATTATGAAGCAAAGGGATTGGTATGAAGCCGTGATGCTGCATGCATATATGGGTACACATATGCAGCCGTATCTTCGGTAGCGGTGATTGGCAAGATGCCTACGGGAAACTCGTCCGAAATCGATTTTCAAGTCACTGAGAACGGAGGCTTTTTCTTCGCCGGATTTTGACCGTTTCACTCCGTTCTTTCGCCATTTCCCCACTATATAGCGCCCTACTAGCATTTTAGGCCGAGTGGGAAACCATCGTGCCAACTGCCTTTAAGCGCGTTGCAAGAATTGCGGCGGTCCGGGCGAAGTGTGGAGATAGCAGGAGGATATCATTACCCTCTAACCTCCTTACTACAAACATTTGACCAGCAGTGGTGTTACACTTGAAATACCTGAGATGGAGTAGGCGTGGCTGCGTACTTCAACTAAACGTGGCGGTGGCTGTGCTTTTGGTGAGATATTTTCAACTTGTGACAATTGTGGTCATGTCTTTGTCGAACACTGAACAGAAGACTGATAAAGATGACAGTTGTCTCAAGTTGTCCACGAATAACCCATCCTATGCCATGTCTGACGTCACGCCTACTCTTTCTCCGGTCGCCTCTATTCCTAGACCCGTCCGCACGGCGCGTGTCGCGCGCGCTGCCTTTGGCATGTTGCCATTCGTGGTTTTGTGCGTCCACGACAGAGATTGCGAGCAGGAGACGAGGACGCGAAGTTGAAATTGAGTAGAAATGACTCGACTGTATAGTTACAGCTTGTCAGAATGCTAGGGAATGAAATGTTAAGGTTGGAAGTAGTGGCCACCAATGTAGTTTAACGGTTTTCACAGGCTTATAAAGCTTTCACATTTTGAATATAAAGAAGCGCAACAAAAATGAAGAATGGGCATCGAAAAGCATTGGAATGATTCGGATACGCAAAAACACAGCGTGAAGTGGATGGCAACTTTCTTCGAAAGTTCTGTGAGCGGTCTTGCTTCTGAACATCCATTACATCATAATCACTCGATAAGAAGGACATGTTCTTTGCGAGACATCCTAATTTCGGTCAGCTATTTGACTAACTGGGACATCACGCTCAATCTTTGAAACTCACTGATTCCCTCGAGAAAGTCTCAGCTAATGTGAGTTCAGGCCAATAAACCGCACGACCTCACTATCTGAATGTTCAAATTAATAGAACCAACGACTTCCAGTGGTTGTCAAAGTAGATGAATTTGGCAAAACCCATCATATTGGTGAAAATCGTCTCCCTGAATTGCATAGCACTTCGACAGAATGGCTTGATGAGACAGGTACCCTTAGGACGATCAAACGGTCATCCATGGTCGTGTTCGCTTTCTCTAGTGAGCGTACTTCAAGAAAACAAGTTAGGATTTCGGCCATCCTTGGCAACCGCTGGTGTAGGTTGCTCCTTATCGATATTGTGGTGCCCAGGGTTTTTATTTCAGTCATCCAATTTCGAATCAAAGTTGGTCATTTTGTCCATGATGGGGATTTCTAGGAACATATTACAGGAGAAGAGCAGGTACCTTACTCTGATCTCCTATCGATGAATTCGCACTTGTAGGACGTATTAGGCTTCATGGACTACCCTATCAACAGCTATACTCCGCATCAGTGAGATTGCTTCTCAATAGCGCCCATCACTAGTGAAACCGGCAGCGTGTCAAGGGGACCGCGCGCGACACGCGCCGTGCGGACGGGTCTAGGAATAGAGGCGACCCTCTTCTCAGGGATAAGGAGTGTACGCTACTCTGTTGCGGTGCCATTCACCTAGGCGTACAGTTTGACTTTATCTTTTTGGACCAACGCTTATTTCACGCAACGTTCAAATGTGACCATGGCCTTTTCCTATGCAAGTCTAGCATGACGCAAATCTATGTGTCATACGGCTGCGCGGGGCAGATGCCACTCAGATCTTTTTTCTTGGTAGTTTGACTCTGAATTTTTTTCAGAGGTTATTTGGCCCCTGATTGAATGGAGCAGTTATTTTTTTCTGCGCTGTCGCGGTCTGGCACGGATTGGTACCAGTTTGGCGCCATGACAATCTTCCGTTGTAATTTCGAGCCTGTACATGCTAAACGCTATCGACGAGCCAAACGGATATATGGGACGGGATCCCAGTCATGATTGTTGCATTCAGTTTTACACCGGCACAATTTGGGTGTTTCCAAGGCGCCACTTTGGCGAGGACTTTTCCATCAAGAGCAATGAATTAGGGTCTCGTCGCTGACCATTTCGTGGATCTGATGCCGTCCAGATTTCGAGAGCATCTTTCTCGTGGATAGAGGTCTTGTTGAGGGGTGTTGAGAGGCGTACGCGGATGAGGTTGCAGGGGTACGGTGGGCGGAGAATTCCGATTTCCTGCCCTGTCGAGAAGGGGCGGAAGCGAAATAAGATCCGGCAGGCATTATCGTGAGTTGGAGTGAGCTTCACCCGTGTTCGTTCCCTCTCTAGAATGGCAACCACGAGCATCCGGAGCTGCCATGTATAAACGTCAGCACCGAATTCTTGCTCTAATGACTCACCACCGAGTATTCCTGTGAATCGCATCACATCAGAGCGAATTAGACGGCTGTCTCCAGGCTGTCATCTTCAGATGCAAAGCCAGCGGCGACATTATGGTGATAGCGAACCCGGTAAGCGATAGGCGTAGATGAGGAAGTTCACGTGGCGGAGCTTCAATTTGTGCTCTGCGAGGAGTATGTGACAGTACAATCGTAATATATTTAGGGGAATAAAAGGCTCAGTTCCGTTAGGGAAGTTCGTGATCTTGGTTTCCATTATGATTACAATCTAAGTTTCAGCAAGCATTGCAAATTACTGATGGCTAAAGGTACTAGAAGAACTTATAACTTATTTAAATCTCTTCGGACTAGAGATCCAAGCATTCTAGTCCGTTCATATAAGCTATACGTGCGTCCAATATTAGAGTGTGGGACCACTGTTTTCAGTCCCTATCTAAAAAAGGATATCCAAGCACTCGAAAGTGTACAAAACAATTTCACTCGCAAACTGATGCTTAGATGCTCAGGACTAAGTTACCTTAATATTCCACGAGGGTCACAGGAATACTCGGTGGTGAGTAAGGAACATTGAATATGGCCTACAAACCCTTGAATGGAGAAGGAAAAGATATGACCTA
>MU932059.1:0-16969 GCA_036418165.1 Cooperia oncophora | reverse complement strand
GTAAAGTCGTGCTACAGTGGTGCATCCCTTTGTTCTTTTGTAGAGCTCTTCTCGTCCCCGAAAGATACAAAATTTGACGGTGTGAATAAGTATTACAGACTGGTTTTTTCCGGTGATTTGCAGCGAAGAACCCGATTTCCTGTCTGTTATACTAGTACAGCGGTCGTTTTGTGGTCACGTATATGAGCACTCGTTGGGAACAGGCAGCAACCTCATTGCAAGCCAAAATATAGCTGCTTTATGATGATAACTGCTGCTTTATGGCGCAATTCGCGCTCCGAATGTTGCTGAGTTATGGGCAAAAGTCGTACCCCAGGCGGGAGCCGACCCCGCGCCTCACGCTTCCCGCCTGAAAGCGGAGTCAGGAGGCGGAGTCTCTGGGGGAAAAGGAGGCGTCACTGAAGCTATAGTGCCCCCCCCTCCCCCTTACAATTTTTTGCCGCGAAACCTTTACAAGGTTGCTCGTCGCAGACCACTCAACGTCATCCTCTCAACGCCATATCTTCAACTTCTATACCTGATCGCGGACAGTTTTATGTTAAACGTGTGAGTGCTGTAAGGCTACGGCATAAAAGCCGTTAAGCTGAGAGGGTAAAAGCGGCCCTGGTGGCGTAACGGATAGCGCACTCGCCCGGAAAGCGTGAGGTGCGGGTTCGACTCCCGCCTGGGGCACGACTTTTGCCTCATAACTCAGCATTCTTGTGATAATGAATATAGCCTTTCCAAGGGCACTGTATTTGGGGTAATTCATCAGCTAGGTGTCCCATTTGACGCAGAAGTAAATCTTGTTGGCGCGCATCATATTAGGTCAACCACAACCCGTTCATAACGGAAGTCGTCACAAGTGAACTACGTGCACGGATGGTAACTAACTTCAGTAACACGCGCTTTGTCAGCGTTGCTGACTTGGTCATGAGTGGCCTCAAATCGCTCGTTCTGCCAAATCATAAGCGTTTTTCACTGGGCAATATTCTCTTTATTTATACCTTTACATTGAAAGTCGTCCATATAAGGTCCTGTATGGCCATGACACCTACGGAAGAAGCGCCTACTCAAGCGCCTGCTCCTATTGAAACTACTACCGCAGCAGTGATGACAACAACAACAACTGCTACTCAAATAGGTGAGACGCACTGAGTAATGAATCGAGTTTTTTTCGCGCGCTACCCTGCTGGTAACTGTTCAATGCGGTGTATAATTTTCACAACAATTTTCCATTTTTCCAAAAGCTAATAATTTTACTAGAAGTGAGCTTATAATATTGATGTCAGTTGCTTGAAGGAAATTTCTGTTATCCTCATCGTAATGTAATTACGGCATAAAGGGGTAACTTGGCTTAATCTGCTGCATTGGCTGCTAACCTTTCACCAACATTGCTAGCTCGAGGAATTTGGGTCCACAGAACTTACTTCTGCCTTTTATATTATCTAACAGGGAGTTTTTTGCTCTGCAGGACAAAACTCTTGGTTTTCTGGGAGATTCAGCTTCTGTTAATTTTCAAGTTATTGGTGTGGAATGGCAACTCACAAAGTGAACATTTTCGACAGCCTTTACTTTTTGCGTGCAGTCAAAAAGCTGACACTGCTATAGCTCCTTCGTATAGTGTATGACTGAGAACCAGTGACTCTTGTGCCTATGGAAAACTGCTTTGCTAGTAAGCGCTATATAGTGGGGAAATGGCGAAAGAACGGAGTAGAACAGCCAAACTTCTGCGAAGAAAGAGCCCCCGTTTTTATTGTGTTCAAAACCAATTTTGGACGAGTTCCCCGAACCTAGGCACCTTGCCAGGAGCCGCTACCGAAGGTACGGCTGCATATGTGTACTCATATATCCATGCAGCATCACGACCGCTTCATACCAATCCCTTCGCTTCATAATTTGCTTAGCAAATGAATCGATTAGAGCGTCAGGAACGGTCGTCCATTTGTGGGCGGGCGTGGCGGGCGTTTGGGTCGGAATGTTGTGACTTGATAGGGCTCTTATAAGAGCACACTCCTCGGAAAAGGCATAATGCAGTGTTTGCTCAAGCTGACTGTGACTGACAGTATCAGCTTGCTCACGAACATTTACATAAGGGAATGGGAATTGATAGGGATCATGGAATGCCACACTCTTAACGAAATCTACGCAGTGTTTGTTATACGGAAACTGAGCGGCACCCGTGAAGCATTTTCATCGCTGAATTGCAAATCTCCTCTCGAACTGCTCACAGCTTTCCTTGAACGAGACTGTCAACGCATTTCCCTACACTAATAGCAGTGCACAACTGGTCTCACGCCTAAATATAGAGGCCGACTTCCCCAACATCGTGGGATTCAGTCAGAATCTTGAACTCCATGTGTAGGTTTTGTTTTCTGTATTTTTTTAATAGTGTTCAAAATATCGCTTCAGTAATGGCAAGACTTCCGTCCTGGAAAAAGCATTTTTTGATTCCTTTCGTTCCCGGTAGCCTTACAGTGCTACTTAGCGCTGTTTTTTTTTTCCTTGTGTTTTTTCCCTTCATACTTAACTCTACAGATTATTTAGGCACTGTACAAAAAGGCAAAAAGAATTGTGAGAACACATCTAGGTCGGGCCACAACCGCTTTTTCGCATCTCCAATGTCATCCGGTGCAAAGTAATGAAAACAAAAAACAGCAAAAACAGATGAGAAATTCGCCCCAGTAAGGAACTTCAGAAAACTGCATGCGAATTCAAGGTTACGGTAACGTGCATTGTTTGTCTATCCACCTCCCCAATAGACAATGACTGAGCGCTCGCACACTCGGTATGGAGGGGACGTTCGTTGGGTGGACGGTCCAACCGGGCAGGTGCAGAACTAGAACTTTCGACGGTAGCACCCTCCGCACTTGCTGTGGAGTCGCGAAAGTGGGACATTCTATTAGCTTGATGGACTGGACCACTTCGACAAGGAAGGACGCCGACTAATTACTTGACGCTGTAAGGGATTTTGAGTAATGACGCATTTTGCAGACTTCTCGTCTCGATTACTTTGTGTAATGTTTTGCTGGTGAGTTCCACACCGTTTGATAGAAAATTTCGTGTTCTGTAACGCAGTAGAAATAATATTTTTGAATATTGATACGCTGCTGTTCTTAGTGCATCTCGAAATTGGCCGAAATGAGTCGATGTACAATTTTGACCTCGCACGCAACCATAAACACCCTGTTCTCTGGAATGAGGACCCGCTGAATCAGCTCATTCACAGGCCAGATTCTGGGCATCAATAGAGGTGATGGATGACTGAACACTCACTGAGGATCACCTGTAAATGATGCAAACGCTTGAAGGCAAAGCCCGCGACCACAGATTGTGGGTAACGGAACCCACATAGGAACGAAAAAGGGCTAGGTATCTGATTAGCGGAGAAAAGCAGCAGAAAAACAGCCGAAAATGCCCTAAATAGGATTCCATATCGACCCCAACTTGTACATGCATGCAATGAAGAAAACGCATGTTTGTACGAATTTCCACTCGTCGTTATCATAAAGATATCAGCTCTTTTATCGTATCACCTCACTCTCACCATTCGGAATGGAGAGAGATAGCATAGTGGCTACTAGCTAGTAGCTAGCAGCCGGTGGGGGTCGGCATGGGCCTAAGGGGCGCCCATGGGCCTAATTGGTTAGCTTAAAGCGGAATTCTTGCCGATTTTCACTTTCTAAAGGTAGCGCAGCCTCCGCAATCTCCTTCCGGATCGTCTGACACATTTGAAAGGTCATAGCCTTATTTTATCGCGGAAAGTGCCTTTAAAGAATGAGGGAATTGAATAAACCTGCCCCCAAGCCCTCTCTTTGCCTCATGCACGTACAACAGCAGAGCAACAATAACGACTATTCAGTAGGGCGCAAGTGGCTCACAAAAGAATTTAGGCGTGAGGTTGAATGCATTGCGATAGTCGGCTACGGACTCACACCACATTCGACGCGCTTTACCTGAAAAACCCCAATTTTACGAAAACAAGCCCGATCTTGATCGACTTTTCCCTACGGGGTAGATTTGGCTGAAAGTTGGGTCTGAGAGGTAATTCGACTCGCTGTACACGAACACACATCAACTTGGTCTGAAGCGCCGGCGCCGAAATGCCCTAGGTCACTAAATCCGCTGAAAACTTGTGCACGAAGGTTACTTGACATCTTGATTAACAAATATCACATTCATTATTGGCGCTGGCGCTGATGGAAGACGCTGCGATTATCTGCGCTTGCTAAGGCTGGCCTGACCTAAAGGAAATCCGAAAAATGAATGTCATTTTCGTAATCAGGGCATCAATCAACCCCACTATACAGGTTTTTATCAACTTTGATGAAAAAGAGTGTGGCGCTTAATGGCGCTTAATGGCGTCATGGCTGAAAACTAATTAGGCATTCGTTATCAGAACATCCAGTAACCCTACTATGCAAATTTACATTGAATTTTGTGGGAAAGGTGGCGGCGTCAAACTGATCGCCGAAAACGAGTGCTATTTTCATGATCAGGATACCGAACTACCTCTGTAGGCGAAGTTTTAACAAAAAAATTTTTGACTTTCTCGGGCAGTATTGGTTGAATAGTGCCATTTTAATGATTTCTTGCTGATGATTTTCTAGCCTACAGTGCATTGTACCCTAAAATAGTTCACGCTTGCGTTACAGCAGCGCAAGGCATGACGTCATATATCGGCTACGACCGTTTTTTAGGGAATGCGCGATCGATCTATGGTGGTGTGAGTCCGTAGTCGACGATTCGACTATGGTGTGAATCCGTAGTCGACTATCGTAATGTACTCAACCTCACGCCATCCTTTTGTGAGCCTCTTGCGCCCTACTGAATAATCGTTATTGTCAGCAGAGCATGTTACTAGCATGAGACTCTTTAAAGGGCAACTGCGGCAGGCTTTACTGCTTTTTTTTTCTTTTTTTCTCCACAGCTGGGTCATCTACCACCTTATGGACTGACAGCTTGTGATTGGTTTGAGATATATGAGATGGGAATTTGGTTCTTGTCAGAGAGCATCTTTGGGCGGACTGTCTGCAGAACTTACCCTCAACTTCCGAACGTCTAAGGCAGCGTTCAGACTTGTAGCGCTGCGTAGTGCTACGTAGCGCGACGTAGCGCTACAATAATAATAGACGTAGCGCTAATAATAAATACAAATTAAAACTGAATTCCAGCTTCCACTATTTTTTCTTTCTGAACTTCATCCCTTTCTCTTCGTTTCTCATGGTTATTTGATGCTGAGCCCCTCTTTTCTACTTTATCACATTTTAATGTAGTTTCAAGTTTCTGAAGCTTTCGTATGGGTTAAGAAAGACAAGGAGAAAAAATTCAACCGAGAGACGGCGATCCATCCTCGTAAAGAATGAAAACAATTTCGCAATCGGGATCGAAACTCGAAAACGATGTATAAAATCAATCATCACAATGTTCTGTATCAGAAATTACATTAAAATGTGATAAAGTAGGAAGGAGGGAGCTCAGCATCAGATAAGTAGTGGAGAAACAAAGAGAAAGGGGTTGAATTCAGGAAGAAAAAACATAAAAGGAAGATGGAGTTTGGTACAATTGAAGCGCCACGTTGCGCTACGTGGCGCTACAAGTCTGAACGCTGCCTAACACCAACTGGGTCCTGCTCGATAATGATAAAGAAGCACTCCGTGACCTCTAACGACGTTCTCCTCTCTTTGGCCTGACCAATGTGAATCAGTGAGCTCTCAGTTGAACTCAGTAGGGTTTTTGAAATTGAAATAGACGTTTCTGAGTAACTAGTATACTTATCACAGTAATCATTTCCGCCTCTTAGCAATATCCTTAGCAACTGGCCTGTGCGGTTTCACCTTTCTTAATCGAAATGAAAAAAATGGTAGTTGAGAATGCTCCATTCCGCCGACCTGACATTTCAGAAGAAAAAGCCAAGAGGACTATAGTATAGGAGAACGTATCCTCTGCAAAACAGTGTGTAATTCGGTGGCCAAACTTTTTGATAGTTAGCGCAATATTTTGGAGTTTGAAAACAGGGCAGGCACCGATTAACGCTAGCGTTACGCTGGTGACGCTGGGAACGCTAGATCGATATGCATCTTCTCCCTGGCACTGCCGTTGGCGTACTCTGGAAGCGCTAAGCTATGCTGCCGCAGCAAAGTCTTAACGTTCAACCCTCGATAGCAGTTGGCAAGTGTAAGGGACTATTGCCCCCAGATGTCCATGGATTTTGCCGGGAACGCATTTGGCAGCGAAATCATTTGAGACACTTTCTCGACGCCGAAAGAACTATTTCTGTGATTCACGTCATTAATTACTGGGGGCACGGTCCACGATCAGGTAGAGAAGTTGGAAATATAGTGTCGGGAGGTAGCGTGGCTCGGGCCAAACAACCTTGTAGCGATTTCGCGCGAAAAGTCTTCCAGTGACTCCGTCTCCAGAGTCGGCCTTCAAAACCAGGCTTTCAGCAAACAATGAAGCCCCACAACGAACATGAACACGGTCATAGAGCTCTTATCGGAAAATCAGTAGTGCGTTTGGGAGCGTAATGTAGGAGATGGGGTTCATAGGCCCATTCAGAGTGGGATAGAAATGGGGTTCTTCCTGAGGCAGTGGGCATGGTTTTTTTTTTCTTTTTTTTTTCTCCAAAAGAAGGAAGAGCCGATGAGTACACAGATAAGAAATAATAGCGTAATAGCGTAATGGAATGAAAATCACTCAAGAGACATTGGTATTTTCTGGTGTGGAGATATTAAGCCACAGCAAACTCTCGTCTTTATTAGCTACAGCAACCCTACCCATGAAATAAACTAAATTATTTCGCACGCTGTTGTAATCGAAACTGAGCAGAACAGTTTGCTTTGCTATTCCTCCACTGACCTACTAAGATTAACTGGGCTCGAATTTGAAATGGCAGAGAATGGATTACAGCCCTACTTTATTTCTTTATTTTCATGATCATATTGCGTGGGCAAATTCAATTCTCTCATCCGACCGCTTCAGTTTGGCTTCTAAAACAAACGTTGCCCGGAAATGGGTAGCCTGAATCGAAAAAATAGACGAAAAATTGGTGGCCTTATTGAGAATTCTGCGATATATAGCAAATGTAACTTCCCCGGGAGTCTTTACTTAGAGTTTTTATTCTCATCAATTCATTGAATTCATTTCTTACAGAATGCATGACAATGTGTATGTCAATCTACCGTGACAGGTGCGGTGGAGTACCTATTCGCCGAATGGATGTGTCCCACTGCTGACCAGGCCATGGTGGTCGTGAGACCGGATGGAGGACTCTGTCGGTGGGTGTGATCAAACATCATAAAATATTCTATAATTAGTGAGTTAAGAAAAAAGCATCCCATACCGCTTGCTTGGATCGGCTATGCGGGCTTTTGAGCAGCTGCTATTCAGGCACGGTGTTCCAGACGTTTCCATTCTTTGTGGCTCAACAAGTGGAATGAGAAGGGAGTTGACTCCTTGTAGGCCGGAGGTGCAGTACCCTTGGATGGTGTCGCTGTTATCACAGGATGAGATGCGTTAGCGATCCTCTGTAATCGCTGGTGTGAGCACGCGCCTCGTTCATTCTATATTTCTATACCAACTGTGTCATAGCAGTAGTCTTTCATTTTGTCTTCAAGCTGCCTTCAATCAGTATGGCCACCTACGTCCATCGCAGCTAGGTCCCATCATACTCAAATGCTCGACAGTTATGCACCTTCACTGTCAGGACGCACCTTTGGTGCTTTCATTGGTGGGACAATGGCACCTACAGGTATACAGTTGAGCCTTGTATGCCACGAACTGTGTTCGCTGAAGATGTCTCTAAAGGGGGAGGGTATGTGAGTTAGCGCAGCGGTGTGAGTTTTTAGCTTGTTGCTTCCAACGGAGAAGCGTAGCAAACTCTAATGTAAACCCTAGAATCTAATTTCGTGTCTCTAACATAGTAGGCGAAACTTAGAGGGGGGGATGGTGGTGGTGCTTTATCGTGTTCCATCGCGCCATTTACCGGGAATTTGCATGGTTCTCATACAGGGCTACATCAGATCGGTTGGGGATTTGGTCGAGTCTGTATCGACCGCCTCCTTTTTGGAGAGTTGGTACGACCCCCCCCCACCCCTTCTAACAATTCTCAGATTTCCCCTGAATTCCGGCCTCTTCTTCTAAGATGGTCCGGAAAGTTTCCTACATTTCCCCAAAAATTTTTCTGTTCCAACTGGGGGAGGGGATATCTAGTACGCATGAAACAGGAAAATCACAAAAGTCAACCACCGCTCCTACAACGCCAAAACGTAAAAATACGACCCCCTCCCAACAATGACCAAGTACGACCCCCCCCCTTTACAACGTCCGTGAAGCGAGAAAAATCAACTATCAGAATAAATTTTTTGCGGTCCAATTACGACCCCCCACAACGATGTGCCCTGGTCCGTGTTACAAACCCCTTTATACGGAGTTGGTACGACTCCCCTATTGTATCCTCCTCATTGAACTGAACCGGATTACATATACACATGAAATAGGAAAAATCTAGTATGAAAATGAGTTTTTCCCCAGAGCCCAAATACGCTCCCCCTGCTGGGGTATCTCAACAAGAATGTGCCCTGATTTTATAATTTCTAGCGCATTATACGCAGCGTTCCGCATGAGAGACGACTTGGTAACATCTTTAGCGCCATGTATGTACTTGCCATTATTTGCAGATTAACATTCAACTGTATGGGTGGGACAGCATATTCCCTTAATGGGGCTGCAGTGGAGCTTCAACGTAAGTTATTGAAGATTGCTCATTTTTTTTCGATAACTCAATTCTCCTCTGTTTAGAACAATTTGCTGAATGCGATCCTCTGACAGGTAACTGGGTTTCCCCAACCGGTGCATCTATTGCTACTGTGACCTGTGTTGGTTGAGCTTTGCATGTGGCTGGTATTAGAGCACAAAGCTTATCGTCAAAATTGCGCAATCACATGAATTGTTATCGCCAGAGAAACCCATCATTTTGTTATGTACGTTGCCAATCACTGCGAATGAAAACAGTTCAATACCCGAAACTCTTTTTGGCTTCTTCTCCAATGGGGCAATCTCACAGTTGTGTTTCTTTAAACATCATCGAATAAATCTATTGTCGGCATTCTATAGTATAATGGGTGATGTCTAACAGTTGGAACGTTTCACAGTTTCAAATATTCTTTGCGTTCTTGACAAGTGTGCAGTTTTATCCTTAACTTTTGCTGTGTTCATTACCCTGCCCACCGTTCAGTGGAAAATGAAGTCGCAGGACGAGAAAGCATAAAAACCGTTACTTGTACGCTTATACAGCCCCTATCGGGGGAATCAGGGTATAGTGCTGGTGAAGTTAATTGGGCACGTACAAACTGGGATCGAAATGGGATTCTATTCAGGGTAGCGGCATGCTTTTTTATGCTCCTTTCTTCCTCATCGAGTCACTCGGCATTGCCGTCTATACCCCAATTCACTATCTATGAAGGCGAATGATCGCGGGCTTTGCCTTTGACTTTCACATGTTGGAAGGCAAATGATCAAGCGATTCAGTACTACTGAAGTGCGATCAATCGAAGGAGCCAACTGGGTGGAAGAGCCGGTGAGTACTCGAGAAATATTATGATGGCACATGAATGCGGCGCATTTCAGAAACATTTACCGGTGGATTCAACGAAAATTGCTGAGAGATACCAGGTATTCCCGGGGATTTTTTTTATGGCTTTATTGCTTTTCTTTATTCTTTTGACTATTTTTGATCAGGAAAAGAAGAAAAACACGGTTCTATATCGAGATTCGTATGCCTTTACATTTACCCAACACGCGCACGTGCTGTGTCTCGATAATGATGAGTGTCTGTTGACTGAACTCGTTGAGAGATTCAGCACATTCAAAGATGCACTTCACTATAAGCTGCCAAAATGTTACTCAGTAGCGAGGTTGAGACAGTGCTGTGCCAGTCGACTTGAATGTTGCAAAAAGGCGAAATTATGAAGTTAAAGAAAACAAATCAATTAAGACCCGACCGTGTGTTAGGTGGTTCCTAGCATGAGGCAAAGTTGAAATGGGATTTCGGGCGGAGGGAGCCTATATAACGCTTTTGTGAAAGCTCAGAAGCGAAACCACATACCGATGCGGTGCGGAGCAAAGCAACACCGGCTATCGGGTAGAAATTTTACGAAGTACTATTGCCACAAAGGTTTTCTACTGGTACGACCCCTCTTATGACTTAACGGATGAGGATTGAAATTAAATAGTAACTATCATGATAACATATTAGCAATACGATATAAGAATATAATAATACGTGCGTGGATTAAAACCAAATAATTGTAACTATTATGATAAAATTGACTGAGGGAAAACGGAAGCATAAGCACGATAACCAGTCGGCTAGCCGGCTGACACCGGCGCGCTTCCTTCGGTGATACGGCCCGGCTTGGCCGCGCTTACTTCCCTCCAACTGGATGCTCAACAATTATCCAGCTTTTATTTCACCTGTACACATAGTCAACGCTCCTTGAGCAATAACATCATACCTACTATTTTCGACACTATTACCGTCTATGAATGGTGGTAAGCAGCGTTGATCAAATGCGCAGATGAGAGAGAAACCGGGTATTAGTTGAGCATTCAAGTATGCGCAAGCAGATGGGCAGCGAAGTAAGCCAAACCGTCTAAGCCTGGCCCTGTTAAAAAAGAAGTCGCTCCGGCGTCAGTTCGAACCGACTGGTATCAAATGTGCGCGTGACAACAGGTGTTCAAGAGTGTGGCGGCCTATGCACTAAAATGCAGTGAAGTAGGGACCCGTGCTTGAGAACACGCCACCCACTGTGGGCGGGTCTCAACACACCACAGACATGCTGAACTCTCGCCATATGTTTCTCTTCACCAAAAGTTTTCCTGATCTCCAAGCTCACTCAGATGCGAACCACGAAATTTTTAGCAAGAGCCTGCCCATCTCGAAGCAGCCCGCCCATTTTTGAGATGTCTCCTCCACTTCGTCCGCTGACCCCTTGTGGACCTCAATCCACCTGTCCCCGGTGCCTATGCTGCTCTGCAACTAATTCGTGAATTTTTGACCTTCGCCCGCCACACATCGACACAGCTCCGCGTGAATGGGCGCAATCTACACGACGCTCTTCCGATCGCGTAAATCTCGCTTCAATAGCGGAGCTCCTGCACATTTTTGCTCGTCTTTGCCGGTGCCTGGAGTCTGTTATGGAACCATTCTATATTTCTGCGTTTGGCTCCGCCGCCTAGCCGCACGCTCCGCCTACAACGGCTGTGTGCCGCATCAACCGGTGATCCCTCCTGACCATCATCCACTTCCGTTTTACAGAGCTTGTGTCCGTCTCCACCCACCTCGGGCAGGCTCCGCCCTACAACATTACACATTGCCTCACATTTTTTACCTGGCGACCCTTTGCTGACCTTAATCCACTTTTTCGGTCCCTGGAGTGCTCTGGAACCGTTTTACAGAACTTTTTGTCTGGCCCCGCCCACAACATGTGCCCACATTTCTTACCGGCGACCCTTTGCTGACCTTAATCTGCTCTTTTCCCGTCTCCTGAGTGCCCTGGGACCGTTTTGTCTGTCTCCGCCCACGTAACAGCGGTGAGTCGACGACGGCACGGACCCTGGATAGCCGTACCATCATCTTAATTCAGACAAGCTCTTCTTCATGCAAGCGTCTGAGTAGGCTGCTGGACGCGTAAGTAACTCTGAAAGGTCCTCAGATCCTACCGACTAACGTTCAGCAAAGTTTCAGTGGTGGGACTCGCGAGCATAACTCAATACACAAATTCAATAAAGTCAAAACAATTGTTTTACCCGAAAAAAAGGTCGTACGGGGTATTCAGTAGTATTGATCACAAATATGACACATACTCTTTTGGCGCTAGAACAGCACTGAACGTACCTGTATGTAGTATGTATATAACGAAATCAGTGAAAGGAAAATGTGGCTCCAAATTGGCGACAGTCGACAGCGAAGCTAGGAGCTATTGCTATATTCGTGATCAGATCCGCTGATTAGTCTATGAAAATCAGCGATCAACAACAATCTCTCTATATATAAAACAGAAGTTGTTTGTGTGCCTGGTCTGTCTGACCGCCTGAAATTGGGGTTTCGTGGAAATTCACTTTAAGGGAACTGATTGTGCTTGGAATAGACGTGGCATGGAGCCAGCATTTGCAGAGCACACACAGGCTCACCTAAGCTCCGCCCACAGTGGGCAGGGCGTTCGGGACAAAGCCGAGAATAAAAATCCTCAAAACGCAAAAGGAGCAGACCACGAAACGGGAATATGAGTGAAACTGAGCAGCGAGTAGGTGGATGAATAAAGAGAGAGAAACCCGTGAGCAGTATACAGGGTGACCAAAAAGTTCTGACGATTTTTCGAAATACTTTGGTATCGTAGAAGTGCCATTTAATTAAAGGCACAGTTCGCGACCGCAAATTGCGGGAAACGGAACTCAAATAGGCACAAAAAAGTGCTAAGTATCTGATTAGCGGAGAAAAGCAGCAGAAAAAGCAGTCCGAAATGTTATAGAGAAAGATAACATAGTGGCTACTAGCTAGTAGCTAGCAGCCGGTGAGGGTCGGCATGGGCCTAAGGGGTGTCCATGGGCCTAATTAGTCAGCTTCTAGCGGAGTTCTTGCCGTTTTTCACATTTTGAAAGTAGCGCAGCCTCAAAAATCGCCTTCCGGATCGTCCGACACATTTGAGAGGTCATAGCCTTATTTTATCGCGGAATGTGCCTTTAACTTAACCAGCGAACCTAAACTTTCGGAAATCTTCATTAGACCAGTAGCGATGACGGTGTACAGAGAAATCACAACATGTGTTCAGAATTGCCTCCTTTGCTTCCCAGATCGAAGCTCGCAGGATGCGTCGTCTGGTCGGTGCTTGAAAAATGTGCTCTTCACCGACGAAAAATTCCCACGATCGAGCCTGTACAACCACCAGAATTGTCTGTACTACTCAAGAAGGGTCAGCAGAAGACAACGGCAGCGAAACCCGTCGGCCATAGGCACTTTCCAGCCTCAGTCATGGTCTGGGCTGGGATCTGTGTCACCGGAAAACCTCCACTCGTCGTCATCGCCGTAACTCCAATGCGTGACGGTGGATCATTTGAAAGCAGCATTACTGCGTGCTTGTGACGAAATTACACCGTTACTGCTACTGATTCAGTGAAGATTTCCGAAAGTTTAGTTCCGCTGATTAAGTTAATTAAATGGTTTTTCTATGATTCCAAAGTATTTCGAAAAATTGCCAGAACTTTTTGGTCACCCTGTATTCTCTACCAAATGGTTAGGGCCCCCGCGGTAGTTCATTCTGCGAATTCTGCCCACTACGAAGTGGTCGCCATAGACATTTCGATGACTGTCTTCGGGGGTATATGCAACGGACGAAACGGTAAAGTTCGGTAATTTTTGAAAAATATTTTTCGACGAACACTCGACACAGGAAAACTCTGGGGCAATGCCCACTTCACACGCAGAGAGGCTCGTCCGCCGAAGGCGGGGGTTCCGACCCGTCTTGTTTAATGGTGCGTGAAAATCCGAATAAATGAATAGCACTGACTCACTATAGCTACTTAGAACGTGCTCATAAATGGCAAATATTCGAGTTATATTCATGCGCAGACACTAATGGAAGCGAGAACAGCGAAATCCTGAAAAATGCAAAAAGCCGCACGCAAGGGGAGCCGAACCATCAACCCCACCCCCACTGCCCGATTTAGAATCCTTCACGCTATTCACTAGACCATCCGATCTGAGAAGCGGTTCTCTTTGTGCACCTCTTCAAAGGTTAAGGACCATTCCGTTTGCTTCTTTCAGCACGTGACTCAGTCGGACCCTCAGTTGCGATGATTTTTCGCTTTGATTTCAATAGTCCCTTTGTAGTCCCTTCATAAGGACCCCACTCACCAACTGCTCGAAGTTGCGAGTGATTTTCAGCGCATAGAGGAAACGAAGAACGAAGCTGTTTCCAAAAACTTCTTTTCACTTCTTCTTTGCCATCCCTGGAAGCACGCAGCGAAAATGAAACCCACCTTTTCATTCTTCGCATGAGCCCCTACAATATGCAACGAACCTGTCCATTAAAAACGCACAACGCCCTGAAAACTACTTTACTATTCAATCGTCTTGACACGTAGTTCCTTACACCCGCCTCCTCTGCAGCTTTCTGTCCGCTCCATCCAACTTAGCGATGACACATGCGTTTACGACTGCTCCCCCTTTCATGCAGCCAATAACGACCTCTCCTCCCGCGCTAAGTCTCGCACGATGCTGTATCGTGGTTACTTGCCCATGTTATAAGCAGGCTTACGGAACTGCTACAAGATCAATGCTGGGAAACAGGCTCCTGTGAACATGAGGTAGGATGGCAGGTCGCCGGACACATAACAGTGCACGAAGCGCACCTATGTCCAGCTCAAACTGTGCCTACTTTCCCGGTATTCTGCTTCAATGGCCCACTTTAGCATGCTTTTCGAGAATTTAAACTATGCTCACACACGTTTTTACTGTATTCATGGGAGACCGTAGTAAGCAAACATACAAACAAACGAACATTTGAGCAGCAACTAATAAATTACTCTGAGCTTGCCTTGAGGTGAATCGCGGCAGCAAAGGTTTCGGTAAAGCTGTCCAGGCCACCTCGGGCGCCTTCCCAGAGGGTTTTGGGAACCTGAGGTGAGATATAAAGTAAACAGCTATTAAGGCGGCAGGGGTCGCCAGCCAATCAGCAAGCATGCTTAAAGGCACAGTTCGCACCGCAAATTGCGGGAAACGGAACTCAAATAGGCACAAAAAAGTGCTAAGTATCTGATTAGCGGAGAAAAGCAGCAGTAAAAGCAGTCCGAAATGTTATAGAGAAAGATAACATAGTGGCTACTAGCTAGTAGCTAGCAGCCGGTGAGGGTCGGCATGGGCCTAAGGGGTGTCCATGGGCCTAATTAGTCAGCTTCTAGCGGAGTTCTTGCCGTTTTTCACATTTTGAAAGTAGCGCAGCCTCAAAAATCGCCTTCCGGATCGTCCGACACATTTGAGAGGTCATAGCCTTATTTTTCGCGGAATGTGCCTTTAAAGAGCTTTTTGCGAATGACCCGCTCATCAGTATCCCCTCTCATTTATCTCGCACGCAGGGTACGTGCAACTGGAGAAGATTATCAGCTGATCCTGCGCTCCCAATGTCCCCTGCACAGTATTCTGTGGTAAGAGGACAGTCAGCGACTTGTGCTTTGGTAGTTCAATTTACATACCTTGCTTCGCTCATTTCCTCCTTTTCTTACTTTCGAAAGAATTTAAAGAATTATTAGAAGATTTAAAGAAATTTAAAGAATTTAAAGAATTTATTTTGCCAGCCAGGGAAGGTCAACAGGTCGCCATGGCCATTCAAGATGAGATGCATATCGACGTGTACGTCTCGGGACGCTGAACTCAAATCTGCTTTCAAAATTTGCCGAACGATTCTCTATGAGGAGTTAGGGGGGGTCGTTCTTGCATAGTGCAAGCGCATCCTCCTTTGCGTAGAAGTTGAGTTCGAGTACAGACAGGCTCTCGGTGGTGTAGTGAACAGGTAAGTGCTTCATAGATGGGAGGCCATGGGTTCAATTCCTTGACAGATTTGGATTTTTTCATTTTTTCGGAACATCTTCTGCGAGTTCAGGAAATACTTTTATTTTGTCAAGCTTGCTCTTACTTGCAGCAGGAAAAGACTTAAGTGCCGGCAATTGTGCTTCGCTTTCAAGACTTTTAGGCAGTGTTTACCCTTTACTGCCCAAATCACCCGAAATCAGGCCAGTTTACCGACTTTTTTCTTCGTAAGCAGAATTGGCTGAAAAGTTGCCTACTAGGGTAGTCTGCCCTTCTGAACATGATTATCACATCCGCTCGGCACGACCTAGCACCCGTGCCACAGGCGCCAGCGCCAAAATACCCTAAATCACCAAGTTCGTTGAAAACTTGTCAACTGGGGTAGTTTGACCCTCCTAGACACGAATATCACATCCGTACAGTCTGAAACCGCCTGACGCATACGCCACAAGCGACCCATCACAGGCTTGTTCCGACTCCGGCGCGTGTAGCACAGACTTTCGTGCGGGGCTCTGTGCTAGGGCAGTTGGGCAAACTGGCCGAAGTAACGCACCACTCTTCCTGGTTGCCTGTCATAGAAATCCTTCCCTTTGCTGAGGCTCAGCCTTAGCAGAGAAAGGCCTTCATCTCAGGGGTGGGTGCAGACGCAGGTTGCGCAATCACATTACCCCTTTTTCTCTATCCCAAACATTCTCAACGCCCCACACAGATGTGATGTTCGTGTTTAGGAGGTCAAACTGCTCCAGTTGAAAAGTTTAGTGATTTTGGTGATTTCGAGTATTTGGCGCCGGCGCCAGGCATTTCCGGGCTCAGCTAATGGGGACGCGTCTGTGGCACGGGTGCTAGGAGGTTTCGTGCCGAGCGGATGTGATAATCATGTTCAGAAGGGCAGACTACCCTAGTAGGCAACTTTTCAGCCAATTCTGCTTACGAAGAAAAAAGTCGGTCAAAAACTGGCCTGATTTCGGGTGATTTGGGCAGTAAAGGGTAAACACTGCCTAAAAGTCTTGAAAGCGAAGCACAATTGCCGGCACTTAAGTCTTTTCCTGCTGCAAGTAAGAGCAAGCTTGACAAAATAACGGATAAAAGTATTTTCTGAACTCGCAGATGTTCCGAAAAAATGCAAAAATCCAAACCTGTCAAGGAATCGAACCCATGACCTCCCGCCTATGAAGCAACTTATCTACCCACTACACCACCGACCACTTCGAGCCTGTTTTTGGGAATAAGCTATGACGCTGCTAATGGCACATTCGCATATGGAGACAGTAACAACACGTATGAATTTGTGAGGTCGGGTAACAAATATCCGATGATACTGAAGCACAAGTTCTTCTGTGTAAGGAACAATCTCAATATAGAAGTTGATTCAGATCTACCAACTATATATGCTCTGCCTAAACT
>MU932058.1:0-13801 GCA_036418165.1 Cooperia oncophora | reverse complement strand
GCGACTTGCTACTTGCTCCATGCCTTCCCATCTTCGAATGACGTCCAGAAATGTGCCTAGAGGTTGATGGAAGCTCCATCAGCTCCATCCACTACCCAGTTCCGGTCTACGGACTATTCTGGAACCAAAGCTGGTTGTTAGAAGAGTTATCTTAACCATACAATTTTCCTCCTTCCTGCTAGGACTTGAACTCGGACTTCAGGCTTTCTGGACGGCTTTCTTATCTGCTAGGCTTTGTGTTCACATTTTCAGACCAGCTCAACCTTTTTTTTTGATCAAGTTCACATAGCTTTGGTAACTTTAGGTAGGAGTCATTGCTGCTTGTGATTCCTCGCACGGATTTGCGTGAGCGACATGCATTTGAGCTCAGAAATTGGGAGTTTCGGAATTGGAAATTTCCTGACGTTTTCAGTTTTTTCTAAGCCAAGGACTGTTGCGCGAATAAAACAACGAGTTTCTAGATCGTTCAGTGTCAGAACTATAGAGCATGTAAAAAGCAATTTTCTCCCAACTCTTCTGCTGTTTGTTGAACTTTAATTGCATTGTGAAGCTGAGCGTTGTCCTGGGACTATCCAGCACCCGGCTTCCTTCTCGATTCGTATGGTCAGAAACGCAAATAAATATAACCATGCGATGTCAACAGATTTGTTAGCGGAACAGCCTCACCTTCATGTGACAGTTAAAAAAGAAGGTTGGCCGTTGCAGCAGTCAGTGGGCGGAGCGGTACTTCCTTCACGAGTGAACGGTGCTTTACTCTCGTATTTTTTAGCTGAGGAATCAGTGTATCCTCATCCTTGTAGGGAGGGTAACCATGTCTCAAGAAAGCGTAGGAAAATCAACTGAACAGGGGCATTGCCTTTGAAGGCAAAGCTCGCGACCACAGATTGCGGGTGACGGAGCTCAAATAGCAATACGAACGGTTTAAGGTGCCAGGTTAACTGAATAGTGAAGAAAGAAGTAAGGAAAACGCGAGCCCTAAATAGAGCTCCATTGGCCAATCCAAAATGCACATACATGCAAATTAAAGAAAAAGGGAAACCGTGTTTCTACGATATCCCGCTAGTCCGTTATCTATGAAGAATATGAGCTCTCTTTAATGTCACCTCCACTCCTCACTATACTGAATGGAGGGAGTGCATAGTGGCTGCTAGCTGGCAGCTAGCAGCCCACCAGTGACGGTTCGGTCATGGTTCCAAGGGGTGCGCGCATGGGGGCTTGAGTGTCAAGCTTCCAAGCGATGGTTCTTGCCCAGTTTTTCACTTTCTAGTCGGCCAACTTCCAAAAAGTTGTCTTCGAAATACAGCCTGGTAACGATTGAAAGGTCATAGCCTTATTTTATTGCGGAGAGTGTCTTCGAAGGCAGTTGGCACGATAAATCCCCCAAGACGAGTAGGATTAATACGCCTGGCAGGACGGAATTCCGCGACCCTGAGCAGGCGCTGCATAATGCCTTTTCCAAGGAGGTGCCCTTATAAGGGCCCTATCAAGCCACAACATTACGACCCAAACGCCCGCCACGCCCGCCCCGCCCACAAATGGACCGACCGTTCCTGACGCTCGCATTCATTTGCTAAGCAAATTATGAAGCGAAGGGATTGGTATGAAAGCGGCGGCCGTGATGCTGCAATGGAATATATGGATACATATATGCAGGCCATTATCTTCGGTAAGAGCTGGTTATTGGCAAGACGCAATACAGGAAACTCTGTCCAATAAGACTCGATTCTTCTAATACATTGGAACGGGCTCTCTTCGAAGATTTGACCGTTTTCATCATCTCGTTCTATTCGCCATTTCATCCGTTGCTTATCGCCCATTTCCCTACCTATAATAGCGGCCCTACTAGCACTTAAAGGCCAAGCATCAATCAATCTCGGGTGCCAACTGCTTTAAGGAAGCGTGAGCACATGGCAACCAGGGTACAGCATTGTTTGCGAAACCACCCATGGGGGGGGGTCCGTAACTTGGGCCCGCTTGGGGAGAGGGGGGGGGTCGTAATCTCAAGGGGTCACTCAGAGCCGGGCAATGCTTCGACATTTCAGTTGATAGTGGGAGTGGAGCTATGGAAGTTGAGATGTTAAAAAAAATGAAAATTATTATGAGTGTATTCTTTACAGATTGAACTGCTACGTTTAACAGCCCTCTTTTCATGCAAAATCCCCAAAACTACTTACGAGTTCATACTTGGGCCGGGGACATGGGGAGTATCGCAAAAGTAGGCTCGCTAGGCATCAAACAGTACAAAAGTGTCATTGCTAAGTTTGATGGAAGGAACGGAAAGCTGCAGAAGACCCGGATGTAAGGAGGACTACAGAAAAAAATAAAAATTGGTTAGCAATATAGCAAGAATAGCAAGAATAAATAAATAAATAAATAAATAAATAAATAAATAAATATCAGTTAATAGCATGAACTCGTAAGTACGTAGATGACTAAATAATACGTCTCAAACAGATTCGTGCGTATTATCCTTTCCAAACCCTAAACAAACATCTGCTTGCAGGATAAAAGCACCTCAAATTAGAATTTATACCTTTCCATCACCTCTGCGTAGGAGAGAATAATGCACGGCGCACGCTCGGACCAAATCGATCAGTGATAGCCGAGCTCCTCTTTCACTCATTTGAAGGGAAATATGTGTTTTGGAGTTTTCGAAGGTGTATCCTCACAGTGGCCAGCAGAAGGAAGTCGATTTTTCTGGTGGGTCAGAGGGTAGCGCGTCTGTGACCCATCTAAAATATCTCCTGTACTAGTGAGTCTTCAGAAAAACTGTAAAGCTTATTGGAAAGAGAAAAGATAGGGCGGTTTGAGACTATTTTAATCCTGATGAAATTGCGTTCGAAATAAGTAGTCCTCGTGTGAAGCATAAAAACCCGCTTGCCATTTACCCCTAGCCTATCCAAAACCCATCCGGAATATTTCACCAACGGGGGATTGTTCAGTTTGCAACTAGGTAGAATACACAACAGTAGAAACTTTGCCGTTGCATGCTGCTCACCATTCCTCAAAAGCTCCGCACCTAAAAGAGATATAAGCTCCTGAAAGACCCCAGGACGCTGACTTTCGAGTTACCAATGACGTTTTTGCAGCGAAAGACCTTGCGAATCCAATTATAGCCAAGTATAAAAACGATTTACTGCCGCTAGTTATCCTTTTTCTCATTTGGCTCCGCATTTTTTTATTTTTCATGTTTCGCTTTGTTGTGTCGTTCATGTTTTTATGATTTCCCCGTCACCATTCATTGAATGCACATCTGAGGCCTGACACGCTGACCTTGGGGCTATTTTTTTTCAATTCAGTTCAGCTCAAATTAATGGTACCATTAGTCGCTGTTTCGATTGTTTCCTTCTTACAAGTTGCATGTCCATGGTTATCGAATGAGGAGTTTTATTTTGAATCTTAAGACAAAATTGTAAGGTAAATGGGCGAAGCTGTTGTTCAGCCTCACCCAGCGATATACTGGGGCAGCGTAGAATGCCGCCTTTCGAAAATGCCAGATTCAAATTTCAGTGAAGCCATTTGTGCTGCATGCATTCTGGTTTTCTAGTTTAGAACAAAGGGGGGGTCGTACTCACACCGCCACTTTCGCACATCCCCATGCTGTACCCTGCATGCAACAGCTGTTTTGACGGAAATTTTTAGGCAATATGCTTGTGATTCTATTTTTAATTTTATATCCGAAATCATATGGATAAGGAACCTATTAGCAAGCGACTGACATATCCTAACTGTCGCGATATGCATGACGGCTGATCATTATGCTGACATGTATGACGCAGTCAGTACTTTTTCCAGTTGTCATAAAGGCTTAGCTGTAACTAGCGAGCCTCTCATTGCTTCTCGCGTTTAAATTGCTGGAAATTCTATTATACCTCCACTATCGCTGCACATTTTTCGCTTCACCTTATGTTCCGAAAGTGAGTGAGAGAAAACTTAGTATAAGAATTTTTTATAAAATATCCCTTTTGATAAATTTTATTCTCTAGTAAGCTTAGCTGGCCCAATTTCACAGTTGTTAGCCATCCAAGTAGTTTTCGGTCAGAATAATTAAGCTTCATCTTTTCCTTTTACTTCTCCCTTACCTAGCTAGTTTAATGAGTCTCGATCCAGTCCACTTGTCCTTGTTAACAAAGTGGACGCTGTTGGGCTTGGAGAGCGCCTACCAATGAATGCATAAGCAGCGTACAGCTGGGAGTGAGTTTTTCACCTGGCAAGTAGAGGCGGAGTTCCTTTACTGAAGCTGCGCAGTTTCCGCTGTCGTTTAACGGTCGCAGAACAGTAAGAAACCAAAAAAATAACGTACTCTTAGGAAGCTCAGAAAAATGCTACAAACTGCTGACTCCGTTTGAAAACAAAAAAAATTATGAAAAGGTGCCCCTACTCTTAAACCACCCTGTATAAAAAGCTTGTGGACCTGAAAAGGCCTTAGGCCCGCTCGAGACGTCATCAGACAATAGAAAAGTTTCATTCTGTCAATTACAAGGAGGCCCTATGTAATGAAGCTAAGTAATCCCCTGATGTTACATCACACAGGGGAAACTAAACAGCCCGATTCCACTTGTTATAAATAATTACCTCATTTATTCTATCGGGTTTCATTACTTGTACGTTGTACGGGATCAAAATTTCCTTCTCGTTTCCTCCCCTGACTAGTAACAACCGATGGAGATTATCTTTGTTTGTTTGGTTTTCGTCTTAGGGAACAAGTGCAAAGGCAACTGAGCTACTCTACCCTCCGGTTTAATCTCCCTTCTTGATATTTTTTCAAGGTTGTTTTCCATTGCCGTCCTGGCTGTTTTTATTTTGAACGCCTTCTTCAGGTCTCATTGAATTGTTATATGCAGGGCTCGCTCTGAATAGGTTGGTCGAATAAAACGTCTTTGTCCTTTATTTGTTTCCAATCGGATTCTATTTTATCTTCACTCTTTGAATTGTCTCTGAACCGAGCTGTGAATCGTACAGTAACCAGTGCCCATCTGGTACATGCTCCACCCGTAACTAATGGACTTCCCAACTCATCCCTCTACTCATTCCTGACGTCTGCCCTAGATCTTGACTAATGCCCTACATGCCCCATACCTGGCCCGCTTCCCCAGATAGTTCATCAGGTAATCCCAGACGGACAAACAGGCAGGTTCACCAACTCATGCCCTACCTGTCCCAAACCTGGCTCGGCTTCCCCAGATAGTTCATTAGGAGTTCCCAGACGAACAGGCAGGCGAGTTCACCAACTAACAAACGTAGCGCTTCATACATAATACAGCGACCTGCCGTAGGGAAAAATTTCTGCAAAATACTACCGTAGAGAAGTGAGGAAGGCGGGATGTACAGCGTCGTTGAAACGGCGAAAAATGGAGAAACATCAGCAACCAAAATCATTTTTCTTCAAGGTGGATGCTGACCCCTCCCTGGGGACCTGGAGATCCCCAGTGTACGACGTGCTCTAATGGTAGAGATGACTTGCGATGGTTTACCATTTTTTATTTTGCTAGGAATTTCGTATTTTTCTATGGCATTTCTCCTTTTTCCGTAGCTTTGCGCTCGCGTTCTGATTTTAACCCCTATTTGTACTCCTTTCCTTTCATATTTCCTTGTTTTCAGACGATTTCGCGATGCAAAGGTCAATGTGATGCTCGCCATTAGTCTCTTACTAATCGCCGAACTTTTAAATATGGTAGCCGGGAAGCGAAACCAAATCGGTCACGTCCCGATGAAAGGTTAGTGAAGTTGGCTGTAAGTAAAAGGGATAGAGATTTGAGGGGTATAAGTAAGCACGTGCTGTTCTTCAATGCTCCACGATAATGTTCAATGTCGATTTTATGCAAATTACACCTAATCGGACGTTGTCCTTTCTGCATTTGCTGAAAAAGTTATTCTAAAAATACTCAGATGACAGGGGAACGTATGAAAAAAACTTGAAATTTCCCATATCTTCTGTTTGCTAATGCATTAAGAGAGTGGTGTCCTGCGAAGGGCTACTGTTGTAGTGGGGCATTGATCGTGTTGGTAAAGCCCCGGAACAAAACCCAACCGAGCACCGGTCCTTTTATGGTCACTGATAGATAATTGGTAGCAAAGCCGAACTTGTCTTGAAGAAAGGACTCGATACAACCTTCTTCACTTTTACTGCCTTCCGCCACGACCCTAAAGCAACACCCTTCTTACCGAATTTTCAGCACGAGTTACTGTCAAGCGGGACTTTTTCTCCTGACGTGAATTACGACTCTGCCCCACCCCTCCCTTTCCCGGTTAGGACATCTCAACGATGCATCGAATGGGCTACCATTCTCAGAGAGAATGCGTAGCGCATCTTAAGGCTTAGTCAGTACTAGAGAACTTATCTCCAAGTGCTATCTATTTACTGTCCTACAGAACGTGAAATGTTTTCTCTTCTTCGATAGCTTGCAATTTTCTGAGGTAGGACGATCGGTGCTGTAAGAGCATAAGGATTTCATTTACTATGAACCCGTTTGTCCGCAATAAACAGAGGTCCTGCGAGCCTCCGAACGGCTCATATGAACTTCTTTTCTCAGAAATTGAATATCGTTCTCGTATGACTTTTTTCGTTTGGAAACTCGTCATTGACGTCACCTGTCATAAACAGAAGCGAAATGTAATTTCGACTAGGTTTTCCCTGTTGTTTGCCCATGACAGGAGGGATTATGAAGACGAGAAGTTCCTAAAAACAACTTTAATTGCATTGCTACCACAAAATTCTCAGGGTTGAAGACAGAGCATTTACCCTACCGGGACTCCAACACGAGTCTCACGCTTTCTAGGCAGGTCACCTACCATTGCACTACCAACCCGGCACAAAACAAGTAAAAAGTTTACTTGCTGCCCAATTTATCGCTCCGGAAATTAGAAATACTTGTGGGCATTTGCCAGGGACCACCCCCCCCCCGCTCCAGAATGATCCTGATCCCAAAGCCACGTTGAAAACGAGAATGCTCTGAGTTAATCATTTATCCTCTCACATAATTCCGGAAGAAATAAACCAGGCCCACTGCCTCACTTATATGCCTATTGGAATTCCTAGACTGCAACAAAAAGGGCAGGACACCTTTACGTCGAACTTTTCCGGTAGTTTTGCACCGATGACGAAATACGCTCTGAGGACTGGAACAAACAAAGATATTATGTTTACTCTGCAGAAAATCTATCAGGGATTAGTGAGATGTAACAGCTTGGGGTAAAATGGCACTGTAAATAAGTGAAAAGGGGTTCCCAGAGAGAAGAAAACAAAGGAATTCATTAAGGAATACCCAGAAATTGATCCAAAATAGCAAATTTTTATAATAAGCAGATCACATCGCTGTTGGGGAATCCCCAGAGGGGTGGTATTTGGTCGCCGGAAGGGGGGGGGTCGTATTTGAGCTGAGGAAAATTTATTTTTTAGTTGATTTTTCTCGCTTCACGGACTTTGTAAAGGGGGAGGGGGGAGGGGTTGGAGGGTCGTTCTTGCTCGTTGTTGGATCTTTTGGGAGAGGTGGTTGACTTTCCGTGACTCTCCTGTGTTTCATGTGTACTATATGCCTTCCCTACCCCCGCCCTCAAAAGCAAAATTTTAGGGAAAAAGTAGGGAAATTTTTGGGAACTCCTGGAAGAAGTGGCAAGAAGTTGGGGAAAAACTGAGGATTGGTAGAAGGAGAGGGGGTCGTATTCGCCTCGCCGCTTTTCCCGTTTCGCATGTGAAATACAGCGGACCAGCTATTCTACCAGTTTTACTGTGGCTGAAAGGAGTTAGGCTAACGTCCATAATGAAATGGAGCACTAAATATTTATGAGAACTTTTTCCAGGTCAATCAGAACGGCACTTAACTATGCCCCATAATATTTCTTGCAGGTAATCTCTGGCGAGCTAAGCAGCACACGGAAATCAGCCCGAATGTGAGCGTCGAATTTGCTGCATTTGCCGAACATTGCAAAACGACGACGTCGGAAGACACCGGCATTACCTATCATTACTCACCCAATGGAACAGTTTACTCATTGGCTGAAGTGAGTCCATGTGCTGAGCATGTGAAATGGGAGATTCATTCGCTTCTTCTTCGAATTCTTGCCGCCTCTATCAACTACAAAAGCAAAACTAGCTGGGGTCAGAGGCGCTGTTTCCACTCGCACTGCACGCAGAGCACGCCATCGTTGTGATGATCACAACAGGGTGGGGGGTCGTATTGACCGCGAGGGAGGGAGGGAGGAGGGGGGTCGTATTTGGTTGTTGCTGAGAGAGGGACTGCCAAGAGATCTACACAGCTACTATTCCCGATAGTTGAAAATGATAGTTAAATCCTGACGACCTCCCCCTCCCCCCCCCTCCCCGCTCGACAGGAAATTCTTGAGTGGAAAAGCTGGAAATTTTCCGGGAAAAATGGATAAGAAGTTGGGAAAATCTGGGGAAGTGGCATGGGAGGGGGGACGTTAGGGGGGTCGTCTTTTTCAGGAGATGATCACAACGTGATGGCGTGCCCTGACTGCACGCCGGCAGCTTGCGCAAGCGATTCACGCTTTCGTCCCTTTCTAACTCGTTCGGATGTTGCTAGACTCCCCTCAGACAGTGAAGCTCTCACTATAGAACACTGTGTTGGCCCTTTTTTTCGAAAGAGGGGGAGGTTTTTTAACCAGTTTCTGTCAAACAGCTTGTGATGGAATCCAGATCGGCAAAAGATTATCGGCGCTGTGTGCCTTGGGAAGGGCCATTGTTTAATCCCGAGTCAGCACCTAGAATCGTGTGCAGTAACCATGTTGCCCTGAGGTGGAAGAGCCCCGCTGTGGAAGAACCACCTAGGATACTCTCCATAAATTTCAAAGAGTTCATATGCTCGCAGAGCTCCATCCCCTCTTACGGATTGCAGTCTACTATAGGGCTGACCCTTAATTACAGACTTGCCCCTCGTGATTATCCGTCTCGTGAGTGAGAAAAATATTGACAGCTACTTTTGAGAAAGGTTATGGCTTCCTCGGAAGTCTTAACGCTCTTATGCCTCTCACGCCTATAATCTTCCAATCCGAGATACAGCAAGGTTTTTGAGGAATTCTCAGCGAGGGTTTGAATCTGGATTGTTAGGGAAGCGGTCCTGTTTGGCTTGCTGAGATGGTCTGCATTACTGTAGAACGACGCTAAAATATTGAAAGTATCAGGTTGTTCCAAAAGTTCGTGAACATTTTTTGAATTTCGTATCAGATCTTTCCGCAGCCATTTCGAGATCCAGTTATGTGGTCTATGGGAAGTGTGTTAGGTAAGCATCCCACAGCTTCTTCACCGTCCCTCGCAGTCGCTGTTCTCATATGAAAAACGGTAATTGAAATTCATCATTTTCGACACACTTCGCTATATGAATCTCCACCAAGCCACAACGTGGTTGGAGCCACAAGCGGCATTTCTCTGAGTTAGGTCCTGATGGTACCTTCCACAGTACGGCGTTGAAATGGCCCGATCGCTTCGCTTGAGTGACTTCTACCTGGGAGAAAAACTTCGTCCAGGGAGGCCACCTGCCTTGGATTTGGACCTACTGTGTTCCTTGATTAAAACCAATTCGTACAAATCAACTCGCTATCTAGTCCTTACACTTGACTGTTTCAAAAGCACAAATGACAGAGGGCCTCACTCCTCAAAAAGTATTGAAGTTCGGTCAAAATTTTTCTCATGAGTTGACCGATACTCCAAGGGGAGCACATGTGGGTACTGTCTACAACTTCTCTCCCGCTTCCCGCCTTACGGACTGGTTGAACAACGACTGTGACTGGATAAGGAGTAGGTGTCTCTAGGTGGACCACTCCCAGAAGCGCTAGTGGCTAGCTACTCCAGGAAGGGCAGAATCAGTCGTGCAATCCCATCAATAGAGTAGGAAGGTGGTACTGTGCTTGTGGTGAACAATTCATGGGTTTTGCGACAGGAGTTTCATTCTCTCATTGCTGTAGTAACCAGCCAGTCCTCCTGTAATTAACTGCGAAGGGAGAATGGAAACCCTCACCATTTGGTCTCACAACCAAGCAATGTTTGCCAACTCCACTACAGCTCAGAGTCACGTTTTCGAAAATGACACTGCTCGAGATTCTGAAGGTTAGCTGAGAAATTCCACCACAGTTTTCGTGTAGCCCTCACTTAGCTCTTTCACGATTCGCTATCTAACTCATCGGACAGCGGCCATTCTGGGTAAAAAAACACGAGTTTTGAGTACCCTCAAAAATGACCAGCCGGCCTTTTCGGCAGGGAACCAAAGGAGCTTTTGGAATAAGGCAACCATTTCTCTGCTTTGATGAAGTAACAATATATAATATTTGTTATCAAACGCTTCTCATTGAAATAAAGCTTAACTCCAAAAGGAAGTCGAAAATGTCACAAACTTTGGGACAACCTAATAAATGGGATAGTTGGGATTTCTCACATTCAGATAGTGCGTCATGGCGTATGCACCCTGTTGTGACCTTCTTTGACTTTCCTACTGCGCTAGAGCGCAGTTCAAGTCCAACCTGTTGCGAAGGCGGCGAAGCGGCGGTTTGTTGCCAACGGCGTTCGGTAAGTGACGCTGCTGCCGAAGCAGTTGTGAAATTTCGCTGATAGCAGAGATAGACAGGAGCTCAGTTAGTTCGGGTACACGTGACCGCGTATCGACGGGGGGATGTATTGGAACGGACCTCGCGTGAAGTCGTTTAGTTGTTCGCTGGTCCACTGGTTCGTTCGCCGCTGTCCGCGGGCGAGTTTATTGCGCAAACAGTTAAGCTGTCAGTCAAGCCTGTCGCTGCGCATCTTTGCGTTCAGAACCGAGGACGAGGATCCCACAGTTATTAGGTTGGTCGAAAAGTCCTGCGACACTTTGACCAATTTTTCGGACTAAATTTCAGTCACTTAAAACAGCTATCCATCAAGCGTACCACTAAGGACTAGGACTAGTGCCCTTCTTTTGCACAGCTTCTCATTTCCATTCTTATAGAACTACGGCAACTATGATAAGAAGAAGAGGTGGACCTCATTTTTGAGTAGACGTCGATTTTCGGAATTTTTGCCTTCTTAAGGATGCGGTAGGGATCAAAGGTAGTAGTTAGAGACTGCTAACTTTGATGAATAAGCTGGGTATGGTCGCATTCTCGGATCAAGATCCACGATCTTTTGGTGTGGCCTGATCCTAACATGCGGTCTTCGCATTGTCGAGCGGTAGAGAAAAATTGAGTATTTTTGAAGAATTTAAGCGTGACGTCATCCATGTTGTGAGGTTGGTTAGAGTGGACTGTAGTCCTTACCCGTTTATCCTACCAGAGATACCGCTTTGAAGTCCCACCAATAACCTACTGAAATCTTTATCCCATGCACATCTGCTTTTGGCTGTGCAATCTACTTTTCTCTCTGAGAGATCCTGCGAGGAACATGTGCAAGATGTACGCAAGGACCCCACCACTCTCTACCAACCACAAGATCTCACAAATGTTCCTCCAGTGTGTACAAGGAAAAAAACTCAGTCACGGTCATTCGGTATGACTTGTCAGAGGGGTTCAACTCATGAGGCATCCTTCATAAAATTTTTCCGATAACGTACTCGGAGAAGCATGGCAGCCATGGCAGTTGTCGGTTAGATGGAGCCTAGAGAGGTTGCCAACACACTGGTGGTTACGTTCGGCTGCGCCTCAAGAAGCTTGAGTAAAGGGCCGTCATTCTGTGCTGGTCGCTATACAGCGACTTCCGGGTTGAATAAGTCCAGCCTGGAAGCGCTGATGCAAAAGGAACTCTCTGCTATGGCAAGCGATATCCTTCCTCAAGACAACGTAAGTGTTAGCTTCCTCGACTATGGCGGAGTTGCCCTACAGGAACTCATAATATGGGATAGGTCGAGAAGTACCTCAATCTCTGAGTATTTTTAAGCTTTGAAAACTTCCACGCGACCATGATATTACGCATTCTTAACCCTCAGGAGACAGTCTCCACTAATCAGAGATAAAAACATTCAAAATGATTTTTGGTCTTTTTCTAGAATAGTTCAAACAAAGTGTCGCAGGACTTTTCGAACCAACCTAATAGATACCTAACCCTCCCCGAAACTAGCCCCGGATTTCTGCCTCAAGCAGAAGACTTGTTCTTTCAGTTCCTTTGACATTAGCTCAAGTGCCTATATATACTCCTCTTCAGTTTTCCTGTAGTTCGACAAGTCTTCTCTTCATTTCTGAATTGCAATTTCGAGTTCTTCTTTACCGAGTTGTTTTTGCGAGTAAGTGATGCACCCCCAGGGTGGTAATTCGGGAATAAGTGCCTGCACATGAATCAAAAATTATACAACCTACGGCCGCTGCGTGGCAGTGTATCCAAATGAGGTTATGTAGGCTAGCGGCATATTGCTGCCTAACTTGCCGCTCTTTGCGGCGTTTGCGATGGTCTGAACCCTCCAGTCATAACGCCGATTTCTACTTCTATAATTTGAGGGCTGTCTTTCCTATTCAGTACATCCCAACTCAGGAATCCCTCAGAAGCACTTCTGTGTTTGATCATTAATCGTGGGCTACTTCCTATCAAGACAACGCTGAAACTATTAGGTTGTCCGGAAAGTTCTGCACGTTTCGAGTGTTTCACTTTAAACGATCATAACTTTCTTAACACTCATCGGATTTAATCCAAATAAGCACCATTCGAATCAGCACACTTTTGCCAATGTGACAGCAGTCGAGAAATCCCATCAAAGAAAAAACTGGGTGGTCGACGAAATCCACGAAGGCTTTTTTGCCTGGTCCTGATTGATGAAGTATTTTCCAGCAAGGGAGTTCTGAAAATGTTTGAAAAGGTGATAGTCGGTTGGCGAAAGGTCTGAAGAATATGGCGGTTGAGGTAGAACTTCAACCCCCAATTCGTTCAATTTATGGATAGTGATTTGTGAAACGTGTGGGCGGGCGTTGTCATGCAAAGGAATCGGACCCTTTCTTTTGATAAGTGTTGGCTGCATCTGACAAAATTTTCGGTACATTTCGTCGATTTCTTCACAGTAGGGTTCTGCTGTGATGGTTTGGCCTGGTGATAAAAAGTTATAGTGGATCACACCAGCCGATGACCACCAAGCCGTGACCAGAATCTTTTTTTCGTGAGGGTTCGGCTTTGAAAATTACCTCGGTGGTTCGTCGAAATCCAACCACTGTCCGGAACGTCTCCTGTTATCATACATGACCCATTTTTCATCACAGGTGACAATTCGGGCGCAAAAACAGTGAAGAGGAAACCGCGAGACGTGCCAATTTCCTGCCGGTCACTCAAATTGTGGGGCACCCACTTATCGAGTTTTTTCACCTTCCCAATGCGTTTCAGACCATCTGCAACACTGGATTTGCCAACGCCTAGCTTTTCTGCAATCTCTCGAACTGTTTGGGATGGGTCAGCCTCCAAAATCCCCCTAAAATCCTCGTCAGATATTGCTTTAGGTCGACCGCTATGAGGTTCATCTTCAAGGCTGAAATCTCCAGAACGAAATTTGTTGAACCATTGCCGCACAGTGCTTTCTCTAGCACTATTGGGCCCCCACACCTGGTTAATTTGTTGAGCTGTTTCGATTGCGGATTGCCCCAATTTATAGTCGAAGAAAAAAATCGTCCGAAGTGCTCTTTTCACATGCTTGAAAAAATCTTAAAAAAAGGGGTTCATCAAGCAATGGTGAAACGGCAGTTATACCATCAGATAGCGCAAAGAATTCTCTTCAGGATGTACTACTGAGACGCAAGGGAGAAGTGAGTTTTTAATCAGCAATGAATGTACAAAAAATAGTAACACAAAACGTGCAGAACTTTCCGGACAACCTAATACATGGGTGGATGAGTGATCAGCTATAAG
>MU932057.1:0-12798 GCA_036418165.1 Cooperia oncophora | reverse complement strand
CATGAACGATATTTCCCAGGGCACGTCCTGCCGTTTGTAAAATACGACTCCCCCTGAAAACTCATTTCTGGTAGAACTATGGTCTCCTTCCCCGCCTTCCTCCCCCGATCCCTGATCCTGCTCCTAATCTTCCTACTTCTTCTCAACTTTCTACTATGGGGATTTTCCCCTAACAAAACTACCGCCCTAAAGAAGGAGAAGGAGGGGAGGGGGCGGGCACTGTTTGGTCATTGGATGATTTCGACTCCATCTGACTATGAGAACATAAACCTTTAATTTTTCTGAGAAACGATGATCATCGACGCTCTGACGTTGTCAGCAAGTGCACATAAATCTGTACTAGTTTGGATGATGACAGATGCATGGCGCATTCCAAGAACATTAGTCATGACTGCGGATTGCCTTAATGATGAGTCAGATGGACTCGTATGGTCATAATTAGCATAACTCAACTTGTTCTTTTTCCCTGTAGGTTAGTCGACAGGACAGGCGTTGATTAGTCGTCATCACCAATATGCTGACCTCATGTATCTTCGTGTGATGATTCATCAGCGATGCAGAAAAAAACCGGTGGAATGAGGACGGAGAGGCGATGATGGCACTCAACGCTGCTGAAGAATGCGACCAATGACCGATGAAAGTGGTCACAACATTTTCATCTTCGAAAAGGGCACAAACGAAATTTACGGAAGGGGTACAAGTTCATTTATATTGAGCTGGCGGAGAAGTTTCCAAGTTTTCCGCTTTACAAGGTGCTTGACAGTTGACAAAAAAGCTCATAGGGGTTTACAAGCTTGTCCAATATCCACATGTATACTGTTTATGGGGCTTGGTATGCGACAAGCGCTTACACTCCTTATCCCTGAGCCAGAGTAGGCGTGGCATTTGCATATGGCACGGAACTGTTACTCGTGGAATATTCCAGTCTGGTCTTGTTCTGTGTTGGACAGAGACACGACAACAATTGTGTCAAGATGAAAATATCTCACCAGAAGCATAAACACCTTCAGGTTAAGTTGAAGCATGCGGCCACGCCTACCCGATCTCAGGGATCTCGAGTATACAAGTGTGTCCCCCCCACAGGTTATTAAGCCCGGATCTGGTAAAAACCATCTCTATCAGAAACTATAGGGGAGAAAAGAGCTTCCATGAACCTTTGAATTTTTGCCGTCACAACCCCCGCTCCACGCTACCCGTATAATATGATGCAAAGCTATATTTTGCCTTCCGAAGGCTTTTTGGAGGAAGCGCACCTGTTAGGGAGCCACACTACTGTGTTTTACTCCGCCCATAAGATCATAATATCAATATAGTTAGGTTCTTAGGTAGTGTCAACCGCTGCTTGTAGAATACACCACGCGTCATACTTTCATTAACACTCGCATTTTCATTTTTTGTAAGAGGGAGGGGTCCCTGCAGTAAGAAAAGTCGAAATATGGCTGTTTTGCATCATACAGAACAGCTTTTTACCTATGAATTCCAGTGAGGTGAATGGCTTAATTGTCTCCAGGGAGGTTCGATCCTGTTGAACATTAAGTGGTGGCACCCCTGACCACTACGCTAACCATACATTAACTCCTAGAGAACGTTCTGAAATCTGTATCATGAAAAATGATCCGAAAAAACATCCTTTAGTGAAAAATGACATCCTTTGGCCTCATTTCTCTGCTGCTCACTTGTTACAGGTTGTTACAGGCTGCGTTGCGGTTGCGTGCGGCAAAGGTATACCCGTATAGCTTAGTTGGAAAAAGGGCACGTGTTGCTGTTATTGGGGAAGTTATCGTGAGGTGCAATCCTCTGCCCCTCCCAAGTCCCTCCTCTATTACGACCCCCTCAGGTTTCCTCCTCTGCTACGCCCTTCTGCGACCGAATACGACCCGGGGTTCCCACTGCACGACGCCTGGGGTTTCCCAGTGTACGAATTAATGGCATCGTGCCTAAATATTGAACTGTCATGTAGCGTCACAGTTTCTCTTCCGCTCAATCGAGCACTCTTCCTTGGACTGGCTATTGGAATTGCAGTAGCGGGTATTTTTCTAGAAGAATTTGTCTTAACAACGTTGGTCTAGCAATGCTGACTTCAAATATAGCGCTCTGGCGGCCCTTCTCACCAGCTTAAACCCTGCTGGAGGTCTGGGAATGTTTTCCCTAGGGGCTTGACCAATCGCTTCTAATCTTGTCCAAGAGAAAAGCTGATGGTAGTAGCATTGTCTGTTGTGGGGACTTGCATCTGGTTTATGAATGGATCAATCATTTTCACGAGTAGAGATGATGGATAGGCCGCTAATACGACCCACTACGGCAAGTCATCTGTCTGATCAATTCATCATTTCCTATACACCAGTTATGCTACAGTAATACGACCGCTTATATCGCAGTCGTCGCACATTTCATGGCGTTTAAGTTCAAAAACCGGCTTCTCCCTCATTTAACAGCGCCAAAGGTGTCCAGGCGTTGTCAAGGCGCCTTGCCGCTCTGCCGCTCGTCATCGCAGCAGACGATTCGTCAACATTCAAGAGGTGCTGAAGTGAAAGCTGCCCAGATTTGGACCGGCTTCGTTTGAGTGGAGGAATTACGCGAATGAATTAATGCCGAAAGAGAAAAGTGCACGCTTTATGTGGCGAGGTGGATTAGGGGGTGGGGGACTAACGGCATTCGTACCGATCTAATTAATCTAATATTTGAATGGTAATCAATATGAGCACTTAAATATTTGCGTAAGGCACGATACTTTGGTACTTGCTCAAAAATAGTAGCAGGGGTGCTATATAGTGAAGAATGTGACGAGAAAGCGAAGTTAAACGGCAAAAACCTGCTAAAATATCTTTGTTCTGCACGGCATTGGACGAGCATTTTTGGACGAGTTTCCCGGCCATCGTGCCAACAGCCACTTTGGTACGGCTGCATGTATGTGTTCATATATCCATGTAGCAACGCTTCATATCAACTGTGCTCCATAGATGAAGCGATAAGGGCACGAGCGTCGATGTGACCTGCGGCCTTTTGTGGGCGGGTTAGGCCGTCCACACCACCTTGGTTAGGCCCTATAACGGTGCCCTTTGTTGGAAATGGCGCTACGCAGCGCTTGCTAAGGGACGCAATAATCCTTCGTTCGGGGCATATCAGGCCTATAAGCCTTGTCAATTTGTCGTGCCACTTGCCTTCGAATACCAATGATAAATAATAATAGTCTCTATTGGTCCGATGCTGGCGCAGGTGGTGTAGTGGCAATGGGCTCGCTTACCCCACGCGTGGTCCAGGGTCCACTACCGGGCCGGAATCTTCCCAAGCCGGTTGACTGGGATCAACTCACAGTTTCTACCCTCCCCGCCTAGCCGGACGGGCTTATTGAGGGGAAACTTTTCCATTTAGGTTCGGCATGACTTGTTCACCGACCTTGACGTAGATGACATTCCATAAGGGCAAATGGGAGCCCCGTTAACTGTTCCTCTTTCGCCTCCACTTCACGCCATTTAGTTCACTTGGTCTTTGAACCACTCAGCGCCGCCATTTGGTCTTTGCACCATTCATTAATACGGTCGCACTCACATTGCGAGTGTGCAAGCTTTTTCAAGGCCTCTGCTGCTCAAAAAGCCTTGTGTCGGGAATAATATAAGTGCACTGGTGTCTAGAACAAAGAACTGAAAGAAACGTTTTGCAAGCGATAACTGGTTCTTTGCTGTTGCACCGTACAACCTCCAGGAGTACAGGGACGAAGGTGTTGCACCCATTTGCATTAACCAATTTTTTCTGACGCAACTTTACGGGAATGAAAATACGGAATATACCACGTTGTAGGGGAAGTTTCCATAGTTTTCAAGGATAAGCAAGTGAGGTTATCGTTTCCTACACAATCTTTGAAATAATTACAAAACAATCGGTTAAAGTGGTCGTTTTCCACATCAATAAGCAACCTTTCGGGCAGAGGGTACAGCATCGTTGTGTGAAACGCATAGGGGGGTCGTACTTTCCTACTGGGGAAGGGGGGGTCGTATTTGGTCGTTGGGAGAGGGGTCGTATGTGCCTTTGAGAGCAATTTGCTGCGTTGGGGAAAAATTTTTCCTGGTTGTTGACTTTTCGCGTGATTTTTCCTGTTTCATGTGTAATACTATGTTGCCCCCTCCCCCTCGTCGACAGCAAAGTTTTCAGGTAAAGGTGAGAGCACTTTCGCGAAATTCTTGGGATAATTAAAAAATGTCCCGTTTCACAATGGCTCTGCCCCCCCCCCACCCCCTGCTCGATGGGAAATCTTTGGGTGAAAAACTGGATGTGGGAAATGAAATTGGTAGGTAGGTGTTGGGGAAGGGGAGGTCGTACCGAGACCCCCATTCAGGTGGGGGGGGGTTGTACTGACACCCTCATCACGATGCTGTACCCTGTTCGGGACAACATAAAGCTTGCTTGAATTTAGACAATGATCAGGGCACGTCATGTGTACGTTAGGGATCCCCAGTGAGGGAGGGGGTCGTATCTGGTCGCCAGAGAATCGTATTTTCACTTCAAAGGATCTGAATGTCTTCGCTCGTTGAGATTTCTCTTGTTCCAGGTGTCCAAGTTTCCTGTATGCCCCTTCTCGCTCGGTAGTTCTGTGGGGAAAACTAAGGAGTTTTCGGAAAATTGGAAAGTTAGCATGGTTGTATGTATGGATGGGGAAAGGCGGGGGGGGGGGTCGTGTCAGAGCACGACATTCAGAGGACGGTCTTTTTTCGCGAAAATTATCCTGAGCGGCAGGACATGCCGTGATGATGAGTGCTTGACACTTGACTTCTTGGTAAATCCCCTGGCCTTCCAGCCAGCTCCTCCGTTCTTGACTTAACTCAAAAGAACGCTCATCGACCGCTGATCTCTGACTGCACCTTCACCTCATGCTTGGCCTTTGGGCTGCTCTCACGGCTTGTACACCCTGTTCGTAACCGTGCAGCATCAACTAGGCTTCCCCTTGGTCTGACTCTTCTTTACGTCAAAAATAGACGAAGGGGCAATATTCAGCTGATAAAAGGACAAAGGGACAAACTTCTCGCCGTCAACTGCCGCCCAGTGGAGATATAACGAGATTTGTTTAGTTCCCATCGAAGTACGCGTGCGAAACTGGAACTGATTTTTTTCAACTGAAAAAAATTCCGCCAAAAAAGGGTATCATTGGACAAATCACAAGTTGAATTCAATAGAATAATTCCATCCAAACATAACAAAAAAAAACATAAGACATAAATATAAGCAATTTACAATAAGTATTATATAAGTAGGCGGAGGTCGTGTAGTGACAAGTGGCGCGCTTACCACCCGCGCGGTCCTGGCTTCGAATCCCGCCAGGCCAACCAAGCCTTCTACCCTCCGGGGACGGTAAATTGGTACCAGATTCGTCTGGGAGGATAAAACACTGACTTGTACATCGCAAGCCAGTCCTGGAGCGATAAAAGACTTGGACCTTTACACGCGCTGGCCCCCGGAAGCCATTGTAAAGCCCACATTGCCATCTAAAGCCCTTGCCGATTCTCGCCAAAACTCCTGCTACTTTTATTGTATCAGAAGTAAAGTAAAATACCTAAGGAAATCGCCATTAAACGTACCACAAAATATTACACTATTACATTGAATATTAGTCGCTCTCTGGTAATGCTGAACGGTCTCGTTATGCCGGCAAACTCCTTCCGCGTTTTTAATGCAGTTGGGATACATGGCGCATCTCAAAGAGTAAATGTTCATCGAGTTCTCGTCCTCCATTGAGTCTTATGTAAAGTCAACTATCACGGTTCCAAAAGCAGCAAAAATCTTAACCCAACCATGAAGGGTGATTGATTCAGTTATTGAAGGAACAAGGCAGAATTTACCTTTGCTGCCCTCCCTTTGTCAGAGGCTGTTCCTATTGAAAGATATACGGTCTCGGAATAGAAGCCAGAAAATTTCATTCGGGTCGATAGTGCAACGTGAAGAATCAAAACAAAACAAAAAAAAAAACTACCATATTCGCGTGACGCGAAACTGCACGACCTTGCGCACAGGCCAGTTGAAGCGCCCTTGGGACACGTTCTAAGCATTTTCCTGCCAACTGAATGTAGTATCGTATGCAGTGAGAAATGCTGGTTACTCGTGAACAAGCGCGATGCCCCCTCTCCCTTCCTGCCATCATCACTTGGCTTCGCGCTGATCATCGAAGTGCTCGAACTGGCACCAGTAGCGCCTGGTTCGAGCCAAAATAGTCCAGTGAATTCCTCCTGAGAGCACGAGTTGTTTCTTTTGTTTGCAAAACATTTCATGGAGATTCTGTGACGTCGGGATTGTGGGCGTCGTCTGGGATTGTTTGGGGGGGGGTCCCAGTCCTGGGATTTGTTTGACGTCTCTCAGGCCATCCAGAGGTAACTGTTCTGGCTCAACAGTCAAAGCCTTACACCCTGTGCACCCTCCGCCAGGTTAAAACCTCATTCACCGTCGACCAGAATTCGGACGACTCTTGCGACGTTTCCCACACGTCGCGTCCCTCGAGCAGTTTAACCTGGTCTATCTCTGAACCAATCTGCCAATGGATTCAGTCTGGACAGCTGCTCCGTCTGGGACTTGGCTATTCCACTCCCTTACAGGCCTCCCAACTTTGTTGAGGCAATCTCTCCGGTGTTGAAGAGGGGCTCAACCCGAAAATGTCAGATCACAAGACATGAGAATTACAAGAAACTGTCACTGAGTTTTTGAAGTAAAATTTTGGACGTTCAAACGTTTCAAAAAGCATTCACATGTTACCAGATAGCGCTGTCTCGTCTCATTAGGTATTGAACGCTGGACTAATTTTTGTTTCGAATTCTTTGAAGGACGAGTCTGACTGCTGACGTTGCTAGGAATTCGGTAAATTTGGAAAGGGAGCGAGTAATTCAATTAGAACTAGCTCTTTTTGTTCAGATGATTCACTAGTGATTCACTAGTGCAGAATAGATCAGAATCCGGAATCTAAAGACAGTAAACTTAGTCAGGCACGTCGTACAACTGGGGAGAATTCTGCAGAATAGGATTCCCTCAAAACTTCTTCCGTTGGTACAACCCCATCCCTCCTCCCCGAGCTCATGCCCTATCCCATCTGAAATCTTCCTCGATTTGCGACCCCTTATTAGTTTTCCGGACCTCCAAAGCGTCGAAGGGAAGTATCTTCTGGGTCGCCCTTCTATCTTGGCCTCACTCCCACTCAATAGGTTCTAGTGCTTACCAGCGCTACTTCTTGAGGTGTCAACGGCCTGGTGCGGATGAATGGCCAACCTATCCAGCGTCCAGGTTATACAAGGTGCGGCATGATGGTGAGCTAGCGCTATTTAGAGAGTCCTTCAAACTTTTCAAGGCGCAAAAGACTCAAGCTAAAGGACTGAAGGTGAAGCTCAGTATTACTGATGCTGTCAACTCCTGCGCGACGTGTTGGCCGTGCCATCGGAGGCTCGCACATGTCATCGGCTACAGGAAGCCCTGTATCAAAATTCTGCCCTAAGCGTGTCAATCAGATCCGGTCTCCAAAGCGGTTTAACGCCGATGGCCCAAACATTTTCATGCCCGCCGCCTGAGACGGACTTTAACATCCTCGGCCCTAGGCTAGCACTCAAAAGCCTAAAGTGCTGCTGAACGGACGAAAGTCCTGCAGATTTCTATTAGAGGCGGTATGGCGCTGGTGGAGGTTCTATTAGAACATCGGGGGGGCGTCAAATGTGCTCTGGAGCCGGTGCCCATTGAATGCGCGCAGTAGGGTTTTCGCGCTGATGGGCGTCGCGTGCGACGTCGCGCCCGCAAATGACGATGGGTTCCCAGTAGGTAGATGGAGACACAGGCAATTCAGAACCGAAAATAGTCATAAATGGTCTTACGATGAGGGGTATACATGAAGTCCCGGTGGCGTCCAGTCGACAGATAGGCCACGAGTTAAAGTAAACGCCGCGCCTATTGCGCGCGCGCCAGGCAAGCGAACGATTCCCTCGCCCGTCTCCCCTCAGGTAATCGTTTCCGATGTTCGAAATACCCTGTTGAGGACAAGTTTAAATAGTTTAGGCTGCCGAAACATTTTTTGGGCGCGGGCGCTCTGTGGCACGGTGCGGCAGTATTCGGCGATTCGACCAAGCCAACACCCAATATCTGCCTTTCTCGGTAAAGATTACCCGCAGGAATTGTAATTCTAGCGAAATGTTCACGCGGTGGATTGCGATCAACTGGTGGCAACTAGAGTAGGACACTCAAAGGTGATAGCCGCTAAAATTTATCTGACTTAGGAGAAGAATTTTTGTGGGGGGCGGGTATTTCGAAGCATCGAGCATGTCAATAAATTCTGATCGACAACGACAGAAACACCTTGTAAGCGGTGTTCAGCAGCAGATTCAGAAAAAGTCGAGTGGATCTCCAGGTGGAACAGTTTCAATCAGTGTTTTGCATTCCCGATCTCAGCGAACTTCTGAAATACTCGCATCCCGATACGCGATCTTTGCATTTCAGTTTTCCTGATATTGCGCTTTCAAATTTGCGTTGCAAAAGCAAAAATGTTAATTTGGGCGCAATTCGGCTTTGCGGGGGCACGAAGTATGTAGCGCTCAGCCAAGCCTATATAGGCCATCTTGTGAAGAAAATCCTTTGTCGCCAAAGTGGCAGCATTTTCCACTTTTCACAGTTTGACAGTAGTGAACAGATCTCACCAAAGTGAGATCTCACCAAAGTGCTGGTCGACATGAAGGAAATAGCGGAAGTGAAGATGCCCCTCCCAAGCCGAAAAGTACCGAAATCCGTCCAGACAACAGCCTACATGTGAGTTATAACACTTTACACCGGGTGGGAGAGAGCACATAGCCCGCAAGCGGTAGTGAGGAATTTCCTGAAAGCCACGCCGGAAGTGTAAACGATCAGGAAGTAACCTTGTAAAACTGCTATGTGTCCCTTTATGTTTTTTGCAGTTGAAAATCAAAGCGCAAACATTCCGCAAAGGGACATCTTTTTTGGATACTTCAGAAAAAGCTAACCAATGAAGCTTTGAAAAACATTGTTCCACGGCTGGCATATCATTGGTTTCGGGGGTCGAAAAAAATGCTTGGCTAAAATTCTCCACATATGCGTGGGTTGTTCGGTTTCAGGCTGGTGCGAACATATAGATTTCCAGTGGATGCTCTTGGATTCCGTAATGATGAGGAAAATAAAAGAAATTGTAATTCCACACTGTTGAAGGGCTGAGGATTAGACGAGAGCATGAAGAACCGAAGCACTGCTGTGCCGAGTAGAGGCCAGAGACAAAAGATTATAGAAGAGGAAGACGAGCTGGAAGAAGAAAGAGACAGCGAACTTGGTCCTATACAGGGTGAATGCAACGCTCCACATCTGTTTATGATAGGGTGGCTGTTTGTCGACGGGGGGGGGGGCATTTTGTATTATCATTGCTTCCCTAGTTCCGGTTTACAAATCTCACTCTGGTAAAACTTGTGAACTCTTGTGAAGCTGAAAGATCGTCTAGCCACTATCCTAAAACGTGTCAACTCGAGAAACGGCTGCCTAGATGGGTCGACACATCTATGGAAGCAAAAATGCCCCAAATTTAATATATTATTTACTGATAATATATTAGTAACTTATATTTATTTTTATTATTTTATGTGATTTTTCTGCTGTTCTGAGAGATCTGAAGAGAGTGTGCGTAGTAAAGTGGCGCTGCTCAAGTATAGCACCCACATGCGCAAGCTGCTCCCACTATGCCACCGAAGCGCCTAATGGGCTAGAGCGACAGCGAGACCCCTTGAGAAGGAAAATACACTGAGTTGTACACGCGTCCACATGTAATTGTGTAAGCCTTATCGCGTTCAAGTCCCGCCTAACAAGTTCCTGAATGAGTTAAAGGAATGCATGGCCCGCAGGTGAAAAAATGGTCTCTAACGGCGCGGTTCTGGTCTTTGCAGCAGCCTTTCCGCCTTCTGCTAGTTCCTGCTTGCTGTACATCTCAGCTGAGAGAGGAGATTTGAAACCTGAACTTCTGAAGAAGCTGCTACCGGAATGGCGTAAGTAACTTTTGTTGATGGGAGTTCACTTATTTCGTTCATGAGGGTGGTACACGCTTTCGTTCGTGAGTGTGTGCCCCTACCAAGCCGAAGTGCACCACTGCCAAAAGCATCATCCCAATCCTGTTTACTGTCCCGGAATTCAACTTATTTCCTCTTATTTATTTCATTACAGTAGATCCACTATCTGGTCAGTGTATTACACCCTGAATCACGTTACGGGCGCTCTCTACAAGAAGAGATCGTCAAAAACCCGTGGCACAAGGCTAGCATGTCTGCGGTTGACTCAAAGGACGGGATGAGAAAACGCGGGTTTATCTGTGTATCATGTGAAAATCAGCTGATATACTGTCTTCCCTGGCAGCTTCACTTTCACTCTGGGGAATTCCTTCTCTAGTATTACATCTTGATTAATCGCAAGCATTCCTTTTTAAGTGATGGCTATCGGGTGAAATTAGCCCCCAGTGTGCAAGGTCACTTCAGGGGAACTCTTCCCAGGCACGCTTGTCTCTGGGCGAACTCGCTACAAAATCAGCTGATAGTGGAATATGTCGTCAGGTAAAGGCCTAAGGTTCAAACACTCTAGGGATACTTCTTCTTGGAAGTACCCGCGAGGAAAAAAAAATCTATATTTTCTTCTGAGCTTTAGTAGCCTTGATAGTCAAGCTCCCTGGATTTCCGGACACCTCATTTGAGAGATTTTGAAAACTCCTGGAATTAGTGTTTCCCGAGGTGAATTTTTGGGGTGTCCATTCATCCCATTACTCAGCTTTTTTTGGAAGTTGTGTTCTAAACTGGAGTAAGCGCTTTTTGCCCCAGACCCCCCCCTAGCGACACCTTCCTGTACATCACTAAAACTACTAAGGTTATATGACCGTACAATTAAAAACAAACCTCTTGAAGCTTCAGCCTTCGTGACTGAAACGCACGAGGGGGGAGAAGTCGGGGAGATGCTCATTTTCATCGACTTGGCATTCCACTTTACTCGCTTCTAAAATCGAAGTAAATTGAATCCTCAAAAAAAGAAACCATAATAACATCCTTCTGTGCAAAAATCTTCATCGAGAATTTATGGTACGATAAGCTCTAGCAAAACAATTTATCTGTCGGATAGCGTTTTTATATTGTAAAACCCATTACTTGTGAGCAAACCCAGTGTTCAGAGTTTTTTTTATAGATCTGCTCGCGGTGGCAATAAATTGGCAAAGATTATCGAGTTCGAAATGCTTTTGTGGACTGTCGAAAAAAATTTCGGACAGGTTCTTCTTCCACTTCCCAAACTGGTCAGATTCTCACTGAAGATCGTAGCTGTCACAAAGGGATAGAATTATGAGCGTGTTGTCACTGCAGGGTGCAGAAAATCGTATTTTCGAAATGTGGCTTCATGCTATGAAGACCTCCCAGGTGGATAGGGGGGAGGGTGGCGAAATTGAAAGCGCTTGGTATTGTGATGCTAGGTTGTGGGATGTCTTCTTGCTTCTGCTTCCGCTTGGCAGGGTCTTTTGTTCTTATTAGACGTCGCCTTCCTATGCAATGCATCTTCGGTAGTGACATTCCCTTCGGTGAGGTCCTTTTGGATGGCATCCCTCCACCTTTTATTGGAAGGCTTCTTCGTTGTTCCAAAAACATCAGCTCTTTTGCTAAGGTAAGGGGACCCTAGGTGTTTTACGACTGGTCGCATAGCCCAGACCAATCCTTGGCTCTCGCAAGGACCGATACAAGAAGCTATGACCCGTAGTGAGTGAATCTGATTGGACTGCGCCCCAGCCCTTCCCTTGGAATGGCTAGAAACCCAATGACACTCCCGTTGGCTGAAGCGGCGAGCGTCGTCGTAAGAGTGTAGCATGAACGCTCAGATGGACTGTGTCCCTTGAGCGAATAGGTCCCATGGAACTAAAGGGGGTCACGAAAGGGATGACTGAAGACATTAGAGACTTCCGCCTAGAAGATTCCATGGGTAAAGAGAGACAGAGTGGAGCGCTATTTGGATTAAGAGGTGCATTCTGCACTTTTGCTTGTTCATTTTGGTACTTCATGTGACAGGTCTCGATTTGGTGAAACCTGTAATCTCAATGAAACTAAGAAATGCTGCAAGTGCAAAGAATTTGCAGGTCTTTTTAATATTGCCTGTACCACTCGTTGCCTCCACCAAGCCGGATTGCGCCGATAGTTCTCCAAAAATGCTATGTCATGAGCAAACGTCTTGACCCAGGCGGGACCTGAACCTGCGCCTCACGCCTAGTGTGCAAGTGTATTATGCGTTATCGCATCGTAAAAAACTTCCTAAGGTGAAGGTAGATTTTCCCTCTAGTCTCCTCATAAGTGCACTGACCTGTGTTCGGAGTCAGTCAGATCTAGTCCGGGGGAGGGTCAGTCAGAGTCTATCCCCCCTGGACAGATCACATCCTGATAAATCAACTTCAAAAAATGAACAGTAGGATTTTCTAAAAGAGATCCGTTTCTACGGACAGGACAAAGAGTACTACGTGCTGCATCCATTCACTTCCCCTCTTTCGCCTACCTCACTCCTACTGAATGCGAAGAATGGTCCTAACTGTGCATTTGTTTCCGAAGCCTGAAGAGTACGGATTAGGGGATTTGAACGACAAAAAGCTTCCACATTCTCTTGAGATGCAGCACGCATTCTATTCTTTTCTATTTAATGGCTTTACCAATGCGATACGAAATATACACTGGCTTGCGGGGCCCAGCCAATGATTTCTGGGCGAGATCCGATCCTACCCACAGGGGAAGGAGTATTACGTGCCGTCATTGTTTTTATCATCTCACCATCAGACAAATC
>MU932056.1:0-11329 GCA_036418165.1 Cooperia oncophora | reverse complement strand
GCTGATCCGCAGTCAATATCGGCTCCGTTCCGGCAAATCGGTAGAAGAGGGTACTAAAAAGTGCGTCGGCAAATCATTTACCTAAAGTCCGATAAATAAGCTTTGACGTCGCGATCGACGCGCGCGCGAACACGGATGGGACATTGTGGCTTGAGACCTACTGTTATTTCCAGAAATGTCAATTTGTAAAAGGATATTACTGGAAGATGGTTCGAAAAATGAACAGTAAAGGCTGGGTGATCGACGAACGGGAGAGGTTGGATAACAGAGGTCTGGAATGAACAATTACGAAAGGGCTCTTCGTGAAGAAATTGCACAAGAGTTAGCTTCAGAAGAAAAAAAAACATCAACTTTTCTTAATTTTGAGGACAAAGATGAGATATGGAATGAACTTGGATCAATCTTAATAAAGATTCAAATGACCTCAAGACGAAAGTTAAGTAGATACAGTCGACTACAAATGGGATGTGCATTAGGTTGCGTTGACATTTCGAGACGGTTCAGGCTAGAATCACAAGTTTTTCCTGCAACACTTCTTAGACGCCTTTCTTGGAGTCTCGTCTGAGAACACTTATAACAGAGTGAAGAATTCTGTTCTTGTTATTTTTTGAGTTTTTGTTATCTAAATTTCCTCGACCATCCGCCCTCTACCAGCACACATCGTTGTTGGGGATTCCCCAACAAGGAGTCGCACTTGGTCGCTGGGAGAGGGGGGGGTCGTATTTGGGCTGAGAAAAATTTATTTTGATAGTTGATTTTTTGTTTGATTGAAAGACTACGAAAATTTTCAAGGACTTCTGGAAAAAAATGGTATTAGCTGGGAAAGTCTAGAAAGGGTAGTAGGATGAAGAAGTACACTTTACATCACCGCAATTGTCGGGTCGCAATCAGCGGCTCGCACCTGCGGCGTTTCCATCATTGGTTGCTCCCTCCCTAAATCGATCTTTACCCGATCGCCATTGGTAGAGCAACGAGGCCGAACGCCCATTTCCGCGTTGCACAGCCTGCCCTCCGACAGTCCGCAATGATGAGGACTGTAGGAGGTTGTACTAACCCCCTCAAAAGGGAGGGGGGGATCGTACGGGCTCGACCAAAATCCCTAACTAATGGCGTGCCCTGCCCCCTACTGTTTATTTTTTTATGGTCGAATCCTCTAAAGATGTCCTTTCCAGACGAAGCCTCTGAAAATAATAGCTGGTTCCGACCCACAATGTCCCATATAGTATCTGCGTGCGCGACGATCGCGATGTCGCATGGACTTATACTCCTCTTATCATTACGGACTGTCGGGGCGGGTCAGTGCGGCTGCGTTTTCCGCGGTTCCAAAGTCTTTCTGCACCAGTTGTTGAAGCGATCAAATGACATAACAGCATTATATCCTTCGTATTACTCGTTTTCTACCACTTTTTGTCGCATACGCGCTTCAAAGAAAAGGCTGAGAACGGCTTCAAACAGTGTGCGCACTCCTTCTGGCCGATACGCCCCGACAGTCCGTAATGATGAGGAGTGTATCTAATGGCGGACTTATTTACCGGACTTCAGGGTAACAAGCCCACTTCATAATGGTGCTACAATTTCGAATGGAAACGCCATTGAAAAAATAATGATCAAGATGGGAAGCGTTATTCAATCTTTCCTATGGTTTAAGTGACCAACACTTTCTGGCTTGCACACAACACGGTGACTCTAGGAAGCTCACCATTAACAGAATGTTTCCACTGTGAACTTTCTACTCCCATCATCCTTTCATTTGCTTGCAAAATTCAGGCCGTACCTCCTCGTAACACATTCCTAGCATTAGGCATAAGCACTGGTGGTTTCAGCGGTCAATTTCAATCCCCTTGATATCGTAACAGATAAAGGAATGGGTACGCGTCTCGCAGTAACTCAAAATATGTAATGCAGGTGGTATAGGTAGTGACAGTAATCTCTGATCTTTTCTTATAAATTGATATGGTCACCCATCATTTTACCAATGTCCTTATTACTGAACCTTGATGCTTTGGTAGTGTGAAAAGTCTACCACCTTGAAGAAAGACAACGATGGCGCCGTCCCCATTAGATTCTATCAGTTGTCATTACTATTTGTCACCCACCGTCGATGTCCCAACCTCAGCCTGTGCAGTACTTGGTGCTACCAACGCCCTTCTGCAGCTGCGACGCCAACAGTTATTACTTCTCGTCACCTACCGATAATGTTCCAGCTTAATCGCGCTATACTGTACATTGGAATCAACGGCTCACTGCCACCCCTGCCGTAAATATGGTGCGATTCCCCTTCTAACACCCATTATCGAATCCCGTCAGCCTTTGTTAGATCAGCCTTTACACCGTCACAGATGGGTTCCTGTCCCATACCCTACACACATCACATCTTGAGACCAATGTCCCAACTTTGCTGCGATCTTTGCTATTCATTTCGTGACAAATTGATATTCATTTCGTGACAAATTGACGAACAGATGGACACGTACACACGCACGCAAGCACGCACGCATGCACGCATAGACACATTTGGCGGATTTTGCATGGTACGAATGTTCAGGATTGTCCCATACACTGAATAGCGGAGGTCAGCCAATATGTAAGCCAATTTTTCCTTGCCAGACAAGGTTTGTCTCATGTACCTAACGCTGCTGGGAAAGGGTCTTGGTGGCTTTTCGTCAGTGTTCGGTAAAATAAGGGAAGTCCTTAGAGGGTGTGCGCATATGCAAAATCCTGTCGCACAGGAAGCCTTCTTTTATTTCCGAACTTCCAACTCATCCCTGAATGAGCTACTGTTAGAGATGAATGGAAAAACAAATCGTACATGTACGTACATGAGATGCGAGGTTTCTTACGATTTGACGTTCCATTTTCTGCAATTTCTATCTATAAAAATGCAAAATAGCCACATACGTACATTGAGCGGATTAAGCTTAAAGCTCTACGTCATGGGAATCCCTTTAAAAAGTCGGTCATATTAGAATAAGCCATTGGGTCGAGATTGCGTGGCCAAAAAACCTTGGAAGAACGCTACGACAAATTGAGGTTTGGTTTTTTTAACAATTTACCGTCAAAAGTAAGGTGAAAAAAGACAAAAGTGCATCTACAAGACATAAATTTGTATCATCAAATTTCCCACATGTGCCAATGCTTGAAAACTACGCAAGCCTCTCCCACACAGGCCTTCAAAAGAGACACTGACCATGAGTGGAGGGTGGGGGTTGGCGGCTGGCTCGCGAAGGGCATGCTGTCTTGAGATGCGGCTAGGTCTACCCGGAGATGTTCAGTTGAGTTAGGACGTAGTGCGTACTTCCGGGAGCTTCGGTATTGAACCTTCTAAGAGATCTTGTTCACGCTTTCCAAGTACTTATTCCTTGGTTGAGGTGGATTCTTCTATACATCTACTAAAAAGGTGGCTGGCTTCGTTGCTTATGGCGGGTCGAACTATGATTCTCTCAGCATTCCTACGCAATCCTGACCTACTCCCTTCTCATTAGCACCTTGTTGTTCGGCATAAAAATCTCCGTAGTGACGACTGGAATTGTGTTCATAGTGAGTAGATTTCCATCGAAAAAGACTACGTTTTAGTGCTCATCTGAAGGGTTCAAAGAGCATCTTGCCTTTAAGGGTATATAGGATAAATCTCCAAGACGTGTAAGATTATACGCCTAGCAGGACAGAATTCGTCGCCTCTGAGCAGGAGCTGCGTAGCGTCTTTCCCAAGGGAACCACCCTTATAAGGGCCCTATCAAGCTGCAATACACCGACGCCTACCCACAAATGGACGACCGATGCTGATGCTCGTACTGCTTCATTTGCGAAGTACAATATGAAGCGAAGGGACTGATATGAAGCGGCTGCGGTGCTGCATGGATATATGAGTACATCATGCAGCCGTATCCACCGTAGCGGTTATTGGCACGATGCCAATGGAAAACTCGTCCGAAATTGCTTTCGGAATAGTATAGAACCAAGGCATTTTTTGCAGGTTCTTGACAGTTTCACCTCTCTTTTGCGCAGCTTTCCCACTATCTAGCAGCCTGCTGCCATTTTGGACCGTTTCCAATCGTTCAGCTTTGCTTTTCCGCCACTTTCCCATTATGTAGCAACCTTTTCCCTTTATGTAGCAGCCTGCTGCCATTTTAGACCGAATGCCAGATTATCGTGCATTACGCCTTTCATGACCCGGCTTTCTTTCCTGATGGTCATAACGTGGATTTTTGGGGATGTGGACCTTTGGCTCTCAGTCGCGGCATTCCATAGAAAGATCGCGCGTCACACTCTGCTGCCTAACTCGTGGTCGAACTAGTCGGTAAGCTTGTAGGGCCTTGTTAACGTTGTAACTTTCCTCTTTCCATTTTGGTACTGAAGACTTTTGATTGATTCGAGCTTGTATTGGTATCGCTCTATATGTACTTAAAGGTAGTTGGCACCATAATTTAGTACCGGTCTAAAATGCTATCAGGGCGCAAAAGGGCAGAGGATTCGAAGGGCATCCTGAGCTAGCTTCGAGAGCTTATCCTAACACCAGTTTAAAATCGTTTGGTGGCCAAACGCAAAGGAAAGAGAGAGGTCGTGTTCGTGAGATTATGCCTTCAGGGCACAGCATTCGATGGGGATTTTGGTCGAGCCTGTACGACCCCCCCCCTTTTTTTGGGGGTTCGGTACGACCCCCCCCCCCTTTTTTTTGGGGGTTCGGTACGACCCCCCCCCCCTTTTTTGCCGTTCGGTTTTTTTCGCCTTAAATGAAACTATGAAACGCCCACTATGAAATTCTACTTGTATGAAGGTGCCCATACTAAATGGACGACTTGAAGTCATGACATAATAGAACAATACAGAGATGATTGCAAACAAAAAACCAATCGTATTATGAGAAACTCGTATGGTGAACTTCTTCGATGGCCGTTTTGAAACACACATGGTAATAATAACGATGTATCGCGATTAAATTCAATGAGCATTCGTTAACCTGAGGTGGACTCCCTCTCTGGGAGCGGCCATCAGCGACCACAGTGTTAACAACGTCTATTCCCAAGATTGAGGACGAGGAAAAGAGAAAGTTAGGCTTGTCTCACTACGTAACAGTTATACAAACCGCCGTAAAAATGCATTACCTTGCCCCCGATTATTGGAGTACGGTAGCAGAAGCGCATGTAATTGCGGCTGTGACAGGAGATTATTCGGCAATTTTAGCCATGGAGCGAGAATTTCCAGCTGAGTTAGGTGTCTTTGAAGGACCATAACTTCCTCAAAAGCGGACCTGTGGGGAAGAGGAGACCGTACTCGTGTAGAGGAAGGTTTGCACTTCCTAAAAGTACTAAAACGTTTATGAACGTCGCAAAAATCACAGAGAAATCTGCCATAGGGATTCGTTGGGGAGTGGTTTCAACCGAACAGGTTTGAATCAATATATTTTTTTTGTAACTCAACACACAAAATCTTGAGAATGGTTTCGAAGTGTTTGAAAGATTATTCGCTTTCTTAAAACCTTTTTGAAATGTTTCTGGAAGCTCTGGCGATTCATGGAGATGCTCGCTATGGGGATTCTCTTGGAGGAACTGACCCAGTCTTGCGGCGAAACAACCGTCTTCCTGTGTAAACCGTTTCTAGTGAGGCTGTGTTCGACTATAGGCCAGTGAACGCCATTGTATGACTATCCTGTGTGGAGCAGGAGCAGGATATGGTTCGTTTAGCGCCGATCACGCCAACTTTGGATGCGCCGCGCACTGAGGGCCGCGCAGAGGTGATGGGATGGTGCAACTTGTGCGTAATGTCTGTTCACGCTAGAACGACCGAGCCCATGTGTCTAATAAGGTTAGAGAGGTCCATAGCAGCCTGTGCCACCAGTGTTACAGTGTTTCCGTTGCGCTTGAATGGAACATGTCCTGTCAGCCTGCCAAGATTCGTGCTCTGGCCAAATCGGCTGGACGTTCGATATAAGGAGACTAACTTGCTGGAAAACGTCTGAATATGAACGATATGGTGAGTCTGTGCTTGTGAGAAAAAAAACAGGTTGCTAGCACAAAGCAGGCGACCGCGGACTACAGCCATAATCATTGGCAGCGAACAGAGTTCGAGTGTACGTGTTTAGTCACTCAACGACTACGAGATAATGTCGACTTATTAATATTGCAGTTATTTCGGATTAGTTTGATGAATGAAAGTTTTGTACTATTTTTTTGCATATCCGAGTTCTCTACAAAGCAAGTTTCGTTGTACAGGACTCAGCACATTGACAATTTGCGCTGCTCGTTACTGGCTGCCGCACTTACGACACCCCCCGCTCTCTGGCGCCCAAATACCACCACCCCACTGTGGGGATTCCCCAACCAACGATTGCACTGCATCGAAGGGCGCCGGACCGAAGAGCTGGTTATGTAGTCTAAACGCCTTAGGGTAAATCTGGCTTTTACAGACTGGCCACCGCATAGTACTCTGTGAATAGATTTGTATTCCAAAGTAACTACAATTTTGAGGTGAAATACCATATTAAAAAACTGACCAGTAAGTACTATAATCTCTTCAAAAATGTGGAAAATTATATGATACTACTACTATCATTACTATAGTTACTATCATGCCGAAGATGCACTGAATGCAAATGACTATATCAATGACAGGAAACCAATGAGTACTACTTTCCTCTCTTTTCAGAGTGTTTTATTACGATATTTGTTGTCCAGTGGCGTAGTTCAAGCGGTGTTTAATGGCGCCGTTCGCGCTCTGAAATTATCTCAAGAATGCCGAGTTATGGGCAAATGTGGCAAAGTGCAAAACGCAAAGTGGCAAAAGTGCACTTTTACCCATAGGGAAATAGAAAAATCAATAGGGTAAAGGGGGGTTCTTGTCATGAACTCCTCCTTTTCGAATTCCAAGCAAAGTGGTTGAGTTTCAGGAAAGAGAATGAGGCTAAGTTCGGAAAACGCCACAATCTACAACCTCCATACTCATTGGCTGGGGATTTCGTTCGAATCCGTACGGCCTCCCCCCTCCCCCTTTCCCATTCTACTGACCACTTTCTTCGTTTCTTCATTTTTCTCAACTTCCTACCACATTTACCGGAATTCCCCAAAAATTTTCCTAGTTTTTGCTTCGCTGAAAAGTTGGCTACAGGGGTAGTTCGACCCGCTGAACACGAATATCGCATCCGCTTGACCCGAAACCTCCTGGCGCCCGCGCCACGCCGGCGCCAAAATACTCGAAATCACCAAATTCGCTGAAAACTTGCTCCCAGGGGTAGTTTGACCCCTGAACACGAATATCGCATCCGCTTGACCCGAAACCTCCTGGCGCCCGCGCCACGGGCGCCGGCGCCAAAATACTCGAAATCACCAAATTCGCTGAAAACTTGCTCCTAGGGGTAGTTTGACCCCCTGATCACGAATACCACTTCCATATTGCATGAAAAAATGCATGACCAACGCTTCTTCGAAAATCCCGCGCTCGCCCAGCTTTCACACGCAAGCTCGTGGGAAATGGGATTTCCCACGGAATCGTGTGGGAATTGAGTGTTTCTCGTGGTGACGTCTTCAAAACTGTATACGGATGCGATACTCGTGTTCAGCGGGTCAAACTACCCCTGGGAGCAAGTTTTCAGCGAATTTGGTGATTTCGAGTATTTTGGCGCCGGCGCCCGTGGCGCGGGCGCCAGGAGGTTTCGGGTCAAGCGGATGCGATATTCGTGTTCAGCTCGAACTACCCCTGGAGCCAAGTTTTCAGCAAATTCTGCCCACGGAGAAAAAAGTCGGTCAGGAACTGGCCTGATTTCGGATGACTGGGGCAGTAAAGGGTAAATAGTGCCGAAGATTCCTATTGAGCAGGGGATATACAGTATACATGAAACAGGAAAAAACCTTGAAAACTCTGCAACCTCTCTCAGAATGTATGATTACGATACCTCCTATACACGATGCCTCCCAGCAACGAGCGAAATACGACCCCCCCCCCTTCACAACGTCTCTGAAACAAGGAAAATCAACTAATAAAAAAGTTTTTCTCGGCCCAAACACGGCTCTCCCTCTCCCAGCCACCGAATACGACCCCCTTCTTACAAAATCCCCAACAACGATGCCAACATGTCGAATTGTTCCTGCGAATATTGTGGCCCCATACGCTACTGCAGACTCTCTTGCGCTGTTTTCCTAGTTCTTTCCTCCAACATCCCACAACCCCGTTCATGGCCCCTTGACTTTTTTCATTAGAAACATGAACTTGGCTTGTCACTGCGATTCAGAGTGGAGCACTTATCGACCGCCTGAGGGTGGAGCGGCGGCGCGCTCCGGGAGATCGATCTCAGTCACCGTCGTCACCAACGGCATCGTCACTCACTTGGGCCCTACTCGGGCTATGCTGCCACCGTCGCCGTCACTTCACCCGGCCCTCCTTCACTCCATTAGCCTACCGCGACGCATAAACACACTGTTTCATTCCACCAGCCCTTAACAGCCAGGTTCTCATTGGCCAAGTTCTCAATGGTCTCTAATCGTAGTCTTTTTCATCAGCATCATTTTAGTGACAGTATTTGAGAGCGTACGTACTACTTCCTGTGATGGATGGTTTTTATGCAGGAAAGACTGGTAATGAGTAACTTGTCTTCGTTGGATCAAGCTGTCGCTAAAAGATTCTCGGAAAAACCCTGCACGTCCCCATCTCGCTAAGGCGTTATACCCTCCTCTAGATATTCTTCGTCGTGGCTGTTGACAGCGAGGTGTCATGAAAAACGTCGGATGCTTCTTTCGCAAGTCATTAGTCACACACTTTTCCTCGTCCCTAGTTTACCCGTCTACAATTTCTCCTTTGTGACTGGAACGCGGGCATTTTTGGCAGCCGAAAGGATACGTCGTCTACTCGGCTTCAAATGTGAGGCTAATAATCATAGACGGGAGAAGATGACGACATAAATGAGTGGTAGACATCATTAATGAAGTTTGCTGTTGTGCAAGTTTGGATGTTTTTTCATTGGGCAAACAGGCTGATGTCTATTCCCCCGAGGGCTGAAGTCAGTACCGAGCTCTGCTCCTCTCTCCTCTGATTACTTCTCTATCAGCACGGCCTAATCACCCGTGTGAAACATCAAGCAAGTCGCCAAGCTTGTTAGACAATATGATGATAACAAGGGTGTCAAACGCAGAGCGCAATCTGTAGCTGAGGCAATTTGCGCAAAATCCGCTTCTCTTCCAAAGTTTCTCCTCTTCTCTTGTATGAGAACCCCTTCCCGATCTTACATCCGTCTGAGTGGCACCTTAGTGATTTTTTCCTTCCTTCCCCGCTTTTTTTCCCGAAAGTTTCGACTTTGCAGTTTCTCAGTAAATGTTGCCGTCAAGCAGGAGGGGCCAAACACGCACCCTTCCTTCAGCCACAAAACACGACCCCTCTCCAGCGTGCGACGCGCCCTGGCCAAGCGGCTGTTCTGAGCAAGGTATATCACCGTTAGGGAGTTCCTCACGAGCATAGTGGTATTTGCCCGGTAGGATAAGGCTGGTTGTTAGTGAAGAGAAATCCAGCCACTAATTACATAAGATTTTAACATCCTCATTTCATGGGAGCGGAATATGCGCTGCAAACTGCATGTGTAAAATATTACAAACTGTTGAAATAACTCATTAATAATTGTCAATCAGTCAACATGGGTTGCTAAATACGGTAGCTAAATGGTGCAACTCAGATAGGCCCGCTATTGGGTTGTGGGGATTTCTGAGCTCTATGATCACATCTGCCTGCGTGGGCAAGTATTACCTAGGATTGGACCTCTCCTGCATCCCTGCATGAGAGCCTAATGCATTCCGCGTCCGCAAATGAAGCCAATCGGCGTTGAACGAAACATTGCCCACTTCTGCTGTTTCGGTGGGGTACGTTCTGAAAGCGTACTACCGTCTTCGAAGGAATATCGCACAGGCGCAGTACCAAAGGAGTTTCTGAACAGCTCGAAAATTAAAATCCCAATGCATATATTGTGTGAAAAGCCGAATCTTGAACTAGAGGATGCAGTTGTTACTGGGAAGGAACAAATCTTTCAAAATTGTTCTTAGCCTTACGAACGGTTCGCACACAAAAAATTCATCGCCTGAAGGTTAATAACCGCTGTGATTTTGGAAAATCAGTAACAAACCTCAAAAAATTCGTATTTCTTGGTGTGAAATCCGTTTAGGGTTACTTCTTGTAAATTTGTACCCTAACTTTTCACGAATGCATTTATCCACAGTGGTCTACGTTAAGTAAGCTGCAGTTGTTCATTAAAGCATGCTTGAGCACAGAGTACAGCATCGTTGTGCGAAACAAATGGGGGTTCGTACTTGGCCTGGTTGGTGGCGCCGCCAAGGTTCTACACAAGCTCTGTAACCCGCTCGACGGAAAATTTCTAGGTGAAAACTGGAAAATGTGGGAAATTTCGGAAAAACTGATAGGAAGCTGGGATTTACGAAAGTGGTAGGTAGGTGTTGGGGAAGGGGGTGGTACCAAAACCGTCTTTCAGGGAGGGGGGGGGGTTGGACTGACACCACCATTTCACTCATAACGATGCTGTAACCTGCTTGAGCATTGTGTTGACAGGTGATCTTCTCGAACGAGGTGAGAGCGACGCAACAGCAAAAGCTGTACTGAGGGCGCTTATTAGAATAACCCATATTTCATAACCCATAATTCATTTGAAAACTCGTTTTTCAGCTCGCTAATTACTTTTCATCATCTCATTTGTCCTAGTAATCCTTTTCCTTGTGCAAATATTCCGGTTCGATATTACTGAGGTTTTTCGCTTTGGCACTGACTGACGAGGGGCTCTTCTCGGCGTCACCCGACCATGCAGAGACCGCTCCAGCGCTCATGGGGGGGGGAGATTTCAAGTTAATTTATTTTTTTAGTCAAGATATGCTATATAGTATAACACTGCTGGACCGCCCGTTGTCGTATCGCACTTCCAGCTTATCCGCTTATTCTCCCAACCTGTTGTCTCCCGTCTATCATACATGCAGCTGCCTGCTGTCTATTTGGAAGCTCTTGTCCGTTGCTAATTTATACCATCCTCCTGTCCTGCTCTCTCTTTTACTGTGAAGTCCAAGTTACGTAGCCATATCTACCCACCCCCCCCCTACTCCAGCGACAGCGACCAATTCGTAATTTGTGTTGCAAAGAGTTATTGTGGATTCCGCTTAAAGGATTTGTGAACACGTTCATGTGTGTCAAGGGAGACGGGCAAGAGAATCGTAGTTTGCCGTTCCGCCGCGCGCGGCGATGGAGCGCGCGTTTTCTTAACTCGTGTTAACCTGTCGACTGGAGCACCGGACTTCATGTAGACCCCGTCATCGTAGACATTCATGACTATTTTCGGTTCTGAATTGCCGTAACT
>MU932055.1:0-13017 GCA_036418165.1 Cooperia oncophora | reverse complement strand
TCAATAAAAGAGGAGGAGAAACACTCACGAAAGTCCCAGATGGGGTCAATTTTCGGCAGTTGGCTACGCAGACAGAAGTGTATTTAGTGGAACATGAAGAAACACCGAGCGCGAGAGCGAGAGACCAGACAAATGAATGGTGAGTAGTACAAACGATAATTGGGTGGGGCTAAAAACAACACCACGTAGCGATTCCACAGTATGGGTACATATGTTCAGAATAAAAAGACGCGATTAGACTCAAGTCTCGAGCCCCTGAAGCTTTAACCATGCCCTCAAGTGACGACATGGTACACTTTGTGAGGAAAATTTTTGCAGAATTGGACCCACTCCCCCTCCTCAGAATGTCCTACTCTGGCTCCTCTGAAACGACCTTTCCCTCTCTCTCTTACTAAATCTCCAAATTTCTACCTCTTTCTCAAAGTACTTTTCAGAGTTCCTCCAATTTTCAAAAAAAGCCGTCGAGCGAGAGGGGGGCAAGGATGGTAGGGAAGGGAGGGGAATGCCCGGGAGTCTCCAGGATCCTGTTCACGAGGGCTCATGGCTCAACCTGAACATCCCCTATTGGATTACCTGGCTAAAAACTCCTTTCACGGTTCAGTTTTCACCAATTTACGTCCTTGCGTTGAGAAGATTTTTTGCTTCGTAGGACCCCCTCGCCCCCACTCCCCCCCAGCCGGCCCCTCACTTGTTCCTCTCCTGTGTGACCCCGTCCCGCGACCAACCGATCAACTCACTAAACTTTCTCGAAAAATATGCTGTTGAGCGGAGGACAGGAACCTTTGTTCAACTACCAGTGCTTTTGTGGCACCAACGACTAGGGGAGAGGGTCCGGGTCAAGTGTGACACCCTACTGGGGCGCACGACTAGCCCAGCTTTTACATCCAAACTATCGGAATGTTACACCAAAAACCGGAGGCGAGCACGTATGGAAGTAGAAGTGGAAGTGAACTACGACAAAGCACACAACCGCTGAGACTTCATGCTTGAGTGATTCTCCAGAATGAAAATGTATTAGCCATGTCAGAAAGGATTTCCATGGATGACTAAGGCGCTACGAATCCGGATTGCCTTCCCAAACAAAAGGCCAGCCTGCTGGCAAAGTGAATTGTCTCACTAAGCTAGTAGAGGCGGTTAAGGGGCGGCTTTTCTTTTCACTGAACCCTTAGGAGGAGAGTACTCCTCAGAAGAACAGTTGCAATCTCATAATCAGCAAATTAGGTGCAAAATGCATTCTTGCGCGTGAGATGGACCATACTGGGATGTGGCTCTCTTTTTGGGGCTCAAAAGTGCGTTGCAACTGCTTCGTAGGGCTAGAAATTAAGCTCAGTAGAAAGCACATTTTTGCATGTGCGGTGACTAACGGGCTTATACTGGGCTGTGGCTCTGACGTCATAGGTGGAAAATGTGACACTGTAATATTAAGAAGAGAGAAGTCATTCATGGTCAGGACAAACTGGGGCAAATATCTGCAAATTGCGACCCCCCCCACCCCTGAAAAGTCCTTCCTCTAGTACGACCCCTTCCACATCCACTATCTTACCTACCATCTTCCGACATTTTCCCAAGTTTCCGTCACTTTCCCAGAGTTTATTTCAACAATTTCTCCCAGACTGCCGGCGGTCGAGAATGGGAGGGGGTAAGGTATACATCGGAGAAGTCGAAAAAGTTGAAACCGAGAAAAACCAGCAACTAGAAACCTCACTCTCCAGGCAAAGACGACCTCCTTCGCTATGAATTCCCAACACAGTATGCACCTTGGTTCCGAACGCATCTCAGGCAGCGTTCAGACTTCGCGACGGCAGCGCTTCGGTCGCGCGTTCGGCGATCGATGCAGTTGAAAGCATGCGCATCGATCGCGTCGAACGCGCGACCGAAGCGCTGCCGTCGCGAAGTCTGAACGCTGCCTTATTCAACAAGATCAATCCACAGGCAAAGCAAGCAAAGAGCACGCAGGAAATCCAGTAAAAAGAGCTGGCGGTGCTCGAGGCACAGGTGGGCATTTACCCCAGGAAACAGGGACTATTCCATGGAAAAGGAAATTGCGCAATAATTGTGATCCGATTACAAAGATACGGTACCTAAAAGCCGGTCGCGCGCGATCCTACTAACACAGAGCCGAGCAACATGTCCCTGAAAAATTGGAACGGGCTAGAAAACAGCAGTTACATTCCAAGGAAGGTTGGGATGACGTACTTTATTGGAACATGGGCGTTGGATGCGTTTTTCAGACGACATTTCCATTTGGGACAATTCCGCATCATGTTTCCGTTTCTGCTTTGTACTGACAAGGACACTACTGCAGTCCAGCGGAAACGGCAATCTTCGGCAATTCTTTGTTCAAATGAAATACGCAGAAACACCAACCAAAATATGGACCCACGGGGGGGAGGGTTGCTAACGACAAAAGGAAAGAAACGAGTTCAAGAAGTGCGTAGATTGTGTCGTGAATCCCTTCAAGGTACGCAGTTGTCCCAGTCGCGAATATAAATTGTATCACAAGAATGCTGAGTTGTGGGCAAAAGTCATACCTCAGACCGGGGGAGGTCGAACCCGCACCTCACTCTTTCCTGGCGAGTGCGCTATCTGTTACGCCACGCTATCATAACAAAACAACTTCAAACACTGGTAAAGCCTTCGGCCTCGCGGTTCATTGCTGATATCTACAATTACCGGTTGCACCGGCCTCACGTTGAGCTCACGGGTACAAAGCGGACCCGGGTGGCGTCGTACACGGATAGCGCATCGCGCCGGAAAGCGCGGAGGTGAGGCTTCATTCCCGCCTGGAGTACGATGTTTTCGCTCAGAACTCAGCGTTCTCGCTGATAACATTTCGGAACGCGAACTGGCCAGCGGTAAGCAGCAATTATCATAACAAAACCATTTCAATAAATACATCGTCGTAATCAATCGGGTCGGCGTAGAAAGGGCAGAACGGGCTAGTCTCCAGCTTTTCTACCGATAGTGAACAGTCCCCCTCAACATGGCCCCGAGTGATAGCGACGGTGTCAACTGTAGCTCACGAAAGAGCGCAGAAACTATCCTGAGCCTAAAGAAGAGTTGAGGTATCATAGAAGAAGGACACCTGAAAGGCTTTTCGCAAGGTCTAGAGGGGCGATGAGCAGTCAACCGCAGGCTGAAAGATTCCTTGTCGGTCGACTGGCACGTAATGAATGCACGTCTTTGCCGGTCGAGAAAAAAACGCTCCAGCCGATATATTTCGCTAGAGAATTGACTGACGCGAGTTCGTTCTCCTTATGTTAATTACGCGGCACTCTCTTGAATATCGGAACAATGGCCCCACACTTATATTGTTCTCGGGGACAATGGAAATGGGTTTAAGGGTCGTTTAAGTGTGGCAAACACAGAAAACTAAAACAGAGACATAATTGCCAGGTTTGAAGAAGCGTCAATGGCAGGATACTTCATGCCGTCTTGCTCGCTGCTGATGCTGGGGCGCCAAGTAGGCCGGGTCTGGCACGGCGCCAACCACGTTCTCCACCAGTTGCTGAAGCGGGGCAGGCGACAACAATTGGTGGAAAGTGAGTTGGCACCGCGCCAAGCCCACCCCATCTGAAAAGAGAGCAGCCTTAACCAAGACGATAACTATTCAGAAAAGGTCAGCAGCGACTGGAGATGGAAAACGAGTAAAAAGGAGATCGGAAAGCCGTATAGACGGCCGAAAGGAGCCTCAACCTGGCAGTTAGCGCTATATTTACACCTCTCAAACGGCGTCACCAGATAACAGCCATATAGAGAATGAGAGGAAAAACTCAATTTTCTCCAACTTAAGATCCGTTTGTAAAAAGTCAAGAAGTAGTGCAACGGAAGGGAAGAAGTAGGACGCAGGGCGAAGAGCATAAGCGAGAAAGCAGGCGGCGTCGTCCTCGAATAAATGAAATCAACCGTCACTTGCCGTCCGCCCGGAATTCACGTCCACATCGGCCACGAATCACAAATTCTCCGGCATATGATGTAGCAGAAAAAGCGCTGACGCCAGTGGATCAGAAGGGATTCCAGCCGAAAAGAAAGGTCTCAGCTGAATACGTTCTATATGATAATCCAAGGACGGTTTTTCAGCGCTTGAATATGGCTGCAAAACGAAAATTCTCCTCCAGGAAATTGCTACGTAACCGATTTTCCTTTTACGCAGCCCTTGGGGTGGGCTAAAGACAAAGTCCATGCTGGCCGTCTCGCGTGAGCGGGCGGGGATGGTCGAAAGGGCAAGTGCCGCCGTTGGGGAAAAGTTTACAAAATACGTCCCCCCACACTTTCAAAACCTTCTTCTTCGGTATGAGTCCCCCTTCCTATCCACCATTCTGCCTACCATTCTCCTTAAACTCGCTCGACTTCCTACCTCTTTCCCACCTGCGTCCTTCTCGATTTTTCTAGATTGTTTCTAAATTTTTTCCGAGAACTCTCCAGTTTTTTTTCAGAAAACTGCCGAAGGACTGGAGGTGGGGCAGAGGAGTGTCACGTGAAACAGGAAAAATATAGGAAAAGCCGAGAAAGGTCAACAACAGAGAACATTTCTTCTCGGAGGCGAGTTTTTCTCTCCCTACAACGACCCAATATGACCCCCTCCTTGGATCTCTCTCGTACGACATGCCCTTATGGTCAGCCATTGAGCATTCTCATTGGTGCAACTCCACCTTACCGTCTCAGTGGCGCACCATTAAGAGAGCACAATGGTTGACTGTTTCCACCCACAAGAGTACTGTGAAATGAGCCTTCGAGCATACGGTAGACAATACGTAAGAGGGACATGCGGGGGCAGCGACACAAAGCCGAACTGGCCTAGAAGGGATTAAATACAGCAGAGCCAATAACTACGCATGGATTACTTTCTATAAGAAGGTGACATCTGACGAACGCGCGAAATCCGTATTGGTGACTTGCGGAGGCGGGTTTAGGTAAGAAACACCACACAAGGAATCCTGAGCCAGGCCCTTCAGGATCAGCTCTCAGGAGAATGAGCCCTAAGAGTCCGGATTTTCTCTCAGTGTGCCAAAAGAGGTCGGCCAGAAATCAAATTTAGTTTTCTAGAGGCTTTCGAAAAACTTGCCCTTTCAAGAGACTAAAGGGTAAGGCTTTGTTCGAGCGTCCGACCACCAATAAGGGGAGCCAGACAAGACAATCATATTTGTCGCGTCGTCGTGCGTGGCGTCTCGCGAAGCTGTACGCGGCGGCGCGATGTGCATGAGTTCGAATGAAGCAGCGGAGCTCATATGAGTTCAAGCGAAGACAAAACTTTTTGAGGACAATATCCATTACCATGGACTAATTCCCTAATAATTCAGAAGCAAATATTTATTACGACGAAGCCAAAGGAGGCATACGCGGAAAAAGGGCAAGCGGAACAAGGCCTTTTCGAATAGGCTCTGGTCCAACCCTATTTAGAACGAAAGTCGTGCAACGTTTGCTTGACTGGCTATTCGTCAATGAGTACAACGCTAGCAGTGGTCTGAGCTGGTACGATTCGCCTAAGGGCATAAGGCACGATAATTTGGCACTCGGGTGCACCCATGCAGGGTGCAGTAAGGTAAAAAATGCGCGAAAAAGGGAAGTGGAACGAATCAAAACCTGCAAAAAAGCCTTCGTTCTGAACAGCTGTGGAGGCAATTTCGGACGAGTTTCCCGTTGGCATCGTGCCAATAACTGCCACGGTAGATCAGGCTGCATGTATGTACCTAATATCCATGCAGCACAGCAGCCGCTTAATATTAATCCTATCGCTTCATACTGTACTCTGCAAATGAACCAATACGAAGATACGGTCGTCTATTTGTGGGCGAAGCGCGCGGTGGGCGTCCGGGTCGGTATGTTACAGCTTCATAGGGCGTTATCAAGGGGATACCTTTCCTTGAAAGGACGTCACACAGCGTGGCTGCTCAGTGCAGGCCGGATCTGTCCTGCCCTAGGTGTATTAATCCTACACTCTTGGGATTAATCGTGCGACTTGCCCTCAAGTAAATGAGGCTACTAGTAGCTTTCTTTTGCCTCTCACCCGGACTCCGAGAGAGACATTGGAAATAAAAAGATAAATAAGGGGAAAAGGAGAAGAAAAGTAGACGGAGAGTAATGAGAAACGGAATCCAGCGTCGCCTATCTTCTAGGACGCTTGCTAGAAAATGGCAGAGTTGATGTTATAAGCAGAACGACGGACTGACGAATGGCCTGAGAGGCAAGAGATGGTGATGGAAGGGGGCGTGTTGTGGGAGAGGGACCCCTTGTCCAGCCGCCTCTGGGAATGTCCGCATGCAACATTAGCTTACATTAGCCTGAATTGGAATTTCCACTGAACAAGATATGTTGACTACAAATTAATCCATTATTTCGTTTAATTATTCGAATTATTTTATCGTTCGCGGAACAGTATTTTCAGCTGCAAAAGCCAGGACGTCACTATTGTATTGCATTTCAGGTCAGGCCAGTGAAAAAGAAAATAATCAAAAATTCAAGAATCCAGCTGTCACGTCAAAGAAAAAACTTATGGAAATTCTATAAAAAGTGAATTAGATTGAAGCAAAAGCTACCCAAGCCGGGTGAAAGTATTAGGTTGTCCGGAAAGTTCTCAGCGTTTTGGGTGTTTCACTTTAAACGATCGTAACTTTTTTAATACTCATCGGATTTAATCCAAATAAGCACCATTCGAATCAGCACACTTTTGCCAATGTGGCAGCAGTCGAGAAATCCCATCAAAGGAAAAACTGGGTGGTCGAGAATCCACGAAATCTGCGAAGGTCTTTTTTGCCTGGTCCTGTTTGATGAAGTATTTCTCAGCAGGAAAGTTCTGAAAATGTCTGAAAAGGTGACAGTCGGTTGGTGAAAGGTCTAGAGAATATGGTGGGTGAGGTAGAACTTCAACTCCAATTCGTTTCAAATTTTATGGATGGTGCATTTTGTGAAACGTTGTGGGCGGGCGTTGTCATGCAAAAGAATCGGACCCTTTCTTTTGATAAGTGTTGGCTGCAGCTGACAATATTTTCGGTACATTTGGTCGGTTTGTTCACAGTAGGGTTCTGCTGTGATGGTTTGGCCTGGTGATGAAAAGTTATAGTGGATTACAACAGCCGATGACCACCAAACCTGACCAGAATTTTTTTTCGCGAGGGTTCGGCTTTGAAAATTACCTCGGTGGTTCCTCCAAATCCAACCACTGTCCGGAACGTCTCCTGTTATCATACATGATCCATTTTTCATCACAGGTGACAAATCCGTTCAAAAACGGGTCAATTCTTTTGCGCAAAAGCAGTGAAGAAGGAACCTCGAGACGTGCCGATTCCTGCCGGTCACTCCGATTGTGGGGCACCCAATTGTCGAGTTTTTTCACCTTCCCAATGCGTTCCAGACCATCTGCAACAGTGGATTTGCCAAGGCCTAGCTCTTCTGCTATCTCTCGAACTGTTTGGGATGGGTCAACCTTCAAAATCCCCCTAAAATCCTCGTCAGATATTGCTTTAGGTCGACCGCTATGAGGCCAGGGCACAGCATTCGATGGGGATTTTGGTCGAGCTTTTACGACCCCCCCCCCTTTTTTTCAGGGGCTGGTACGACCCCCCCCCCCCCCCATGGCTCCTACGATGGCTGACATGGCTGACTATGGTTGTGGTTTATACTCGGCGAAAAAGTCCGCGGGGGGTATGTAGTAAGCAGTGCGACGTACATCGTACGGGCGTACATAGTAGCTATAACACAGTAAATTCATAAAAATCCATCAAGTGAACCACATAATTCCTAGCCAGAAATACGACCCCCCTTTGCACGGCCAAATACGACCCCCCCCCCCCCCCCATAGGGAATCCCAACCAATTTGCTGCATGCCGCTCTTACGAGGCTCCTTCAAGGCTGAAATTTCCAGAACGACATTTGTTGAGCCATTGCGGCACAGTGCTTTCTCTAGCACTATTGGGCCTCCACACCTGGTTAATTTGTTGAGCTGTTTCGATTGCGGATTGCCCCAATTTATAGTCGAAGAAAAAATCGTCCGAAGTGCTCTTTTCACATGCTTGAAAAAATCTTGAAAAAAGAGGGTTTATCAAGCAATGGTGAAACGGCAATTATACCATCAGATAGCGCAAGAAATTCTCTACAGGATGTGCTACTGAGAAGCAAGGCAGAATGAGTTTTTAATCAGCAGTGAATGTACAAAGATTAGGTGCACAAAACGCTAAGAACTTTCCGGACAACCTAATACATCAATTCCATCAGGACAAGAAATAGACGATCACTAGCGGATCCTGCGACGGCGCGGGACTAACGCTAGGGAGAAGAAGAAGAAATAGACGATCACTAATTGATTTTTTTGATCCCCATTTTATATTTAGCACGCTACGAAACGCCGTCTGGACGTGCGAAAGATATGAGAAAAATCGAAAAATTGAAAAAAATTGCGTAATTATTGTGAGAAACATCTCCATGGTGATGCCGGAAAGCATTACCACTAGCAGAGGCACGGCTGGTAGTCGAGAAAAATGCTTCAGGACGTCCAAAAGAATTATAGCTCCCGGGAAAGATAATCCCATTGGGGGACGTCTCACTTCTATGATCCTGACAACAGGCTGTATCCCTCGTAAACAATTAAAAAAGAGGAACTTGTACCTCGTTCAGGAACGAGGAAGGCTAAACTAATCGTATGTATACCGCCTGAGTGGGTGAAATACGTGAAAATGTTATTGTATGAGGCAGTCACTTAATAGGTTAGTGTTTCTACAGTCTTGTTCGCTGCGGACGCTGGGGCGTTTCGCGGAGCTCCATGGCGCGGTGCCAATCCGCTCTCCACCAATTATCGAAACGGGCAAGCGACAACCACTGGTGGATAAGGGGCTGGCGCCGTGCCAAACCCAGCCCGCTCACCGCTCCCCCGTGCTTCCGCGGCAATCAAAACCGGGTACAGACAAGATGCGATCTGAGAGCTGTGTGGCTTGGATGGTGATAGAATCAAAGAAATAGCCCATGTGCTCCCAAACTGAATGGGGCAATGAAAGGGCCACAAAGCCATATCCACCGATGCTGTGGCACAGCCACGCCGAGTATGAGGTAAGCTATGAGCTCATTTCTCATGGGAAAAAGTTTAATAATTTCTGGGCGACTTGGGATTCCAAGAAAGCTCCCGGGTAAACGTTCAGATTTGCTTTCAAGACCGACGGCCACTTCATTTATTGCTTTGCTTTCAGCAAAATGAATATGAGAAGGGCTCCCAAGCATTGGAACGTGCCTTCCTGGCGTTCTGTGGACAACGCCAAGAAGGCACGTTCCGGAGCTGGGAAAAAACTCGTCCCCCCAATGGGGGTCTCCCACGGTACGGAGAGCGCGCCCGAAACAGGCAAAATAAACTAATTCTTATCGGGCCTACCCAGGCACGCCATCTTTGTGATCACAACAACGGGGGTCTATGTTGGCCTCGAGGAGGGGCGAGCTCTAAGCGCATCGCCCACTTCTTAAAGTGCGAGAGAGAATCACTGATACTCGGTACATTTGCAAAAAAGTAAGCTCGAAACGAGCATGGAAAATCACAATAAAGAGAACTAAATCACATATGAACGGCCATAGGGAGGCGAGAAATAATTCTCGCATACTTGTAGTAGATTTATCATATGTCCTGAACCAGTATGAGGATCATTTCTTTGGCGTTACCTCAATATTAAGCTCCTCCTGCTGAGGCTGAAACGGAAAAACGATATGATTCTTTCTCAGGCAGCCTCCAGTCTCGCAAAGCGCAATACACGCACAGTTGACGATGCGCCCAAAACGTATGTGTTATGTAAAAAGGAGCTCAAATAACCCCTGAACACGAGTTTTCATCGATTTTGGTGGTTCAGGGTATATAGGCGGCGGCGCCTGTGGCGCTGCGCCAAAAAACCCCAAATCACGAAATAAATCGATGTTGAAAACGGATATGATATTCTGTCAATAGTCGAAGCGACCACTGTGTGCAAATTTCATCATACTGGCCTTTTAGGAAAAAAAAAAACTATAAACACGGTCTGATGTCAACATGAACGGAGTCGGATATTCAATATGTGGCCGAGACTTATTATCACAAATTAACAAAAAATAACCGAGAAACTAAAATAAAACCTAGAAAGCATTAGTAAATAACACAAAAAATTAAATGATAGAAAAACAACTTACCAAGTTTGTATTAGTTCGTTCGCGCCGAAAGTGCCGTCTCATTTGTACACGCTATTTCACGTCCCACAGTCGATTTCAAGCCAAACGCTCGAAAACGCTCGAAAAGTACCCCTCATTTAAACACCCATAACTTCGTTGCAAGTTAAGCTATCGGAGAGGAAAGTACGAGTGAGTAGAGCTAGTGGCTCATTGTCACGTGAATTGAAGCGATTTGAAAACTTTCGAATTCCACAATTTTCCCCGTTGTATCATCCTCTGTATCCGTCTTGATCATTTATGCGAACGCGTAGCGAGCGCTACGCTTTGGACGTCCATGGCAAGCTTCATACACGGCCTTTCGTAAAAAAAAGAATTGCCGGAAGCTTGAAGATTTCTACTTTCCAGCAAGGCTTTAATTTTCTCCCTAGGCTCTATTCGAAAAAAAATTCCCCTTGTTATCATATTTGTACCACACCCACACACGAAAATATCAGCCCTCCAGACGGCATTGAAAATCTCACAGTGCGCTTTAATAGTTGGGGGTATCTATCTAAAGGCCATGTCTCCGCAAAGCAGTATCCAGAAAAAGCATTCATGCGCCAATTGCAGTCACCACTGCAGATGCGCCATGCATGCGCTTTCACGACGGAGTTGTTTGAAAGTTTAACTTCTAATAGAGTGCTATCCCAAGTGCAAGCAATATGTGCTCCATGATAATCAGAACGTCAGGGAGATGTTACTTTGGACGTCTTATTTCACTTGTTGCGGGGGGAGTCCTTCTGCTTTGTTTATAAAATTCATGTCCCATGTCGCTGTGATGTACTCCTATCATCCGATCCCTCAGAGTACGCTATATTTCTTATTCTACACCAACGCCGAGGCCTGACGTTGCTATCGAATCTTACGTCAGTACCGAGGCTTCGCTACCAACCTCCACTCGACAGCAAAATTTTGTACAGAAAAACCAAAATTTTTTTGGAAAAAATGGACAAAGTGGTAGGAGGTTGGGAAAATCGCTGAAAGTGGTAGGTAAAATGGGGAGGGGTCAGAACCTTCAGGTGAATAAGGGGGGGTTATTTCTAGTAAAATAGATCACAACGCAACGCCATGCCCTGCTACTGCAACTTCGTTCTCCCTTCGGCGATCACTCTCGTTGGGATTTCGCAGTGTACGACGTGTCGTGAATGCAAGCACTTGGCCTCAGTTCAACACCGGAGCGACATTAGGGCGATCTATTAAGTACACATCTGGCGACTACAGGCAAAAACACATTCCGCGATGACGGGATGGGCGGGGACAGACATCTGTATTCATAACTACTGCCTTTCTTGTTAGCGAATCCCTCATGTTAATCGTAAAAGGACGCTGCAATAAAGAAGGCACTTGAAACTCCAACCGTCCGATGATTGAGGACATGGTCCCTAATTAGGAATTACGGGAAAGAAAACGGAATCAACTCGAAAAAGCAATTCGAGAATGAAAAGAGAGATTCAAGGGGTTACATGGGATTCCGAAGATCTACAGAAGCTCTATGGGTGATGTGGCCGTAACGTTTCATTCAGCGGAGAAGCCCATCCGCTGAATGAGGGCAATTTTTAAGCGGCTCACAGGCAACTAGTCACGTATTGGAAATGAAAATGCCATTTGTGCCTGGCGCTAATTTCTGTGAGCAAATCGAATAAGAAGCAAAGCCTCTTCAACCAATCAGACGCAGCATTTCAGTCTATTCTGAAAAAACGTTCCCATTCTCTGAGCGGTGTTGTTTTTTCCCATGTACTTTCCTAGCACAGGCGCTAATTCTCCATAAATGTACTCGATGAATGAGAGGAGAGAAAGAGAACTGGGGGCGAGTCTGAAAGAGAGCTGCTAAATGGTACAGCCAATTCAAAGATGAACCAGGAAGGGAAGAAGTCGATACTGGAGGTGGTGCCGCTGCCAAGCATTGCTCTGGAATGGAGGCTTAAGTTCCCCTGGGTCGCCAAACATCAATCAAACTTTGTCATGCAGATGACTTCGGGAGAATTCGTTGCACTATTTGAGCCCAACAAAAAAGAGAAAGCCAATGAAGCTGAGCCTCTTGAACTCTCCGGGCGATATTCATAGCAAAGAAGAGACCTTGGAGTTTTGACCACAGTCAGTTAAGAATTCAAAATTTTTCGTTAAAGCAAGATTGTAAACGAATAAACAAAATAATTGCTAACCAACCCAGTTAGCTTTGCAACGGATAGGAGCTTGAAAAACGTATTCCAAAGGGAAAGAATGAAGCTGGTTAGCATGCTGGAAGGCGCGTTTCCAGCCCATAGTGTGGTATCTAATTAAAAAATGGTTCTCGAAAGCTATTTATTATTCATAAACAGAAAGGAATGATAGATTTTATGAGTTTGAAAATTCGCATTATTTCACAGGAGAGAGTGAGAACAAGAGGTGTTATGTGGACGCTGACGTTATCCTTCCCCTCCATCCAAGCGTCAAAGGCACGGCTCGCGATGAAGTGGGGCTAGAACCTCATAGTGACCCGATACGGATCACAGAGGCCGCGCTGCGTCCAGACTTTGAAAACTGCCTCAGATAACGGGTCGGAAGCTCGGGTTTTGGGGTTCACAGGCACTCAATAGGCCCATGCCCCCCCCCCCTCACGTTCCCGTGTCGCATGTCGTCTTCTAGTCTCTGCTCCGGGCTACAGCGCTCACAGACAAGTGCAAGAATAAGGGTTTCATAGAGGACGTATTTTTGCCACCTTCTTTACTAGCAGTACAACCAGCATACTGTATTCTGTTTCTGAGTTCTAATACCTACGAATTGCCATCGCGGAACTGCTTGAAGACGGACCGTGCGCAATCAGATCGTAGGATTTCTCCCTTGCAAATGTAGTACGGGACGTAGTCACAAAGAGAGTCCCTTTGC
>MU932049.1:0-11489 GCA_036418165.1 Cooperia oncophora | reverse complement strand
TCCACCTTCCCCTTGATATCATTTGCTGAAATCAACGCCAACTGGCGCTGTGTCCCGCGTTATGAGTGTGTTGACCTTTCCATCTAGCTCCCCTTATCGAATCTTATCAGCAGCTAGCTGTTTTTGTCACCCACATATTCCTGTGCCATAACCTATAACATACCTTGGAACAAACGCCCCAGTGTTCCAGTCGGACCGTCCCCTCCTTCTTCTTGCGCATGCTCAGATCCGGCTGCTGGCTCATGCTTACAAACATACAAACTGCCACACAAACTTACTGGTTTATAGAATAGAAGGATCAGTTTTGAACAAAATTCTTTACTTATTCTCAGCATAATATCTGAGTATGGGTTTGCTCCCCACCTACGAAGGAGCGTGCGCTTATGAGCCTACCTCTTCCGCGGTCAAATGACCCTTTCGATTTTCGTAACGATGTGCCGTGGCCGAAACTCCGCTTTATCCATAAAATTCTTTCAACAACACCTGTTTCAAGTTCATGGTAAGGACCAGGAATTTATCGTTTGACCTCTTTCATCCACCTTGTGGGGAGAGTGATCTTGTTAGAGATAGTTCCGTCACAAGGAACGTCCCCAGTTCTCATTTCTTACTTTTCGCTCGCCCTCGTTCTGTGTATTTCTTTCCCTTCACATTTGTCTTCATTTTTATAACGCTATGTTTGTTTTTTTTTTTCTCATGTTTGGTTTTTTTTCAATTCTAAGCTGAGTGTCTCTGGCAACCTTGAGCGTAGATAACTTGAATTGACCAGTCGAGATCTTACCAAATCTGATTGAGAGAAACCTGACCAAAACAGAGACGAGAGACGCAATTCAGTTTTATTCGAAAACCATAAATAAATGATTGAGCATCTACAAAAACGGTTTAGACTGAGATCAGTCCCTGTTAGCGAGGTTCACTCGGAGTTGTCGTCCTTTGAAATCAGCCCCATTGAGTCTGTTCATAGCGTTTTGTGCTCCAGCTTCATCAGCGAACTCGCAGAATGCGAAACCCTTGGCTCGTCCAGTTTCACGATCGTAAACCATTCTGAAATAAGAGTTCACTAATTTTGACAGCATGAAAGAAATGAAAATCAATCAAGTAAATAACTAAATCAATTGTTGGCATTCGTACAGCAACTCACCTAACATTAGTTACTTGACCAGCTTGACTGAAAAAGTCTCCGATTTCCTGCTCGCTAGTCTGGTAAGGGAGATTTCCAACTGAAATAGACTTCAATAAACAATCAACAATCAATAAAAATAATTCGAGGTGAACGCATAGACAAACAGGAATGGAAGATAGATAAACAGATAATTCTTCTATGGCTAATAACTGAAATAATAGTAAGTCGAGAGACATACCGTAGACAGAGCAGCCAGCACCACCACGAGATCCCATGTTTCGTTGGTAGATAGATTGATAATTGAAGAGTAAGTAGAGTTGAATGCTCTGATAGAGGATGCAGGCAGGGGCCCCTTAAATACAGTATGGGACGGCTAGGGCGGGGCGGGCCGCCCCTTTACGCGGGACTCATTTACCAAGCGATATAAGGGATATCACCTCGGGTTATCTTACACTTCACCTGGGCTATATCTTGCCAAGACATCAAAAATAATTGGTCTCTGGCCTCATGCAATAGAGTAAGCTCACGCAGTGAAAGCGAGAATGAATGAATGGGCCCCTATTTGTTTATTTTTGCACAATAGTCAGCTTTCAACTGAATAAGAATTTAGTGTAACAGGGAAATAGCTAGGGGGATTTTATTTCCTTTTTTTGCCGAAATGGTAAAGGACCGAGCGATATATCTCGATCATCTGAATTCTGAATTTTTATCGGATCATACCACTCAAAAATCAAAAAGGATACTTTTCATCGACTTAGAACTCTAAACATGCGCCCTAATGGAGTATGAAGATCTGTCTCTTTTGGGGAAAAAGGTGTACCTTCAGCAAGTTTCACTCCATAAGAATTTGTTTTCCATGGTACTTCAAAAATTTTGGATTTGAAGTTGAAGACACCAGTTCAGAGAGTTCAGTGAATTTCCCAACAACCTCGTAGCGGCAATATGGGAGGTACGGAACCAGTCAACAAAACGAAATTCAACATGTATGATTCCGATTTCAGCTGGTTTGACGGGAAATTTCGACCTTTCATGAAGGAAAAGTGTATGCAAATTGGAGATAAAAGTTTTGTTGGGTTGACCCATGAGTAGTGGCGTTTTTTTTCCTTATACAAATTCTTATATGAAAGGTGGGATCGTTTCCAAAGTGTTTCATGCCATTCCATTCATAAGTTTTCGCTCTATAAGATGGTGTAACTGCCTTCATACTGTTTCTTGAATTCTGTTAACTTTTTTTTCACTGAAATGGAATGTGCGGGCCATACAAAAGTGTGTTTTTGGTAACAACTCTTTGCACTTTATCTCGGCTCTCAAATCACAGAAAAGGCTCAAAGTTTCTGGTATACATGACCAAGAAAGATGCTTCTTATGACAGCTTGAAGTTGGTACGAGCGATCAAGAGATGGGGGAGTCAGACCTTGTATATGTGCATTGCATGAGGGGGTGGGGATGGCTCTTGGGGAGTGACTACCTGCGGAACCTACCCACTAATTTTCAAACGTCTAAAATCAGTGGAGGGTGATGCCTTGATTGAATAAGGAAGGCATTTCGTGACGCTGTAACGAGTCCTGATCCCTATGATCCCTAGTATGAATCTATCCGGTAATGCAGTAAGCTCCAAGTTCTCTCCAGTAGGGCATAAGTGGCATGGTTGCCTGAGAGATTGAAGATGGAATCTTTGCGAACGCGCTGAAACCTTCTCAAAAGTCTTTCCAAGAGACCTAGCTTCTTGGCCATATACTTAACTAATAGGCTTGTGCGGTTTTAGCTTCAAATTGGAGGTAAAAAAAGAGAGGCTGTCGAAAATGCTCAGTTTCTTCGACCTGACACTCCAGTTTGAGCACTTAAATATTAGTGGAAAGAGAAACTTCAAGAAACTAAGAAGACTGTCGTGTAGGGCAAGGAATTCTTTGCAAACTCAATGGCAAAACTTTTCATCTTCAGCCGCGATATTTCGAGGTGAAAAACTTACTTAAGCTTATAGGCCAACCCAATAGGTAACAATAACCGAAATTCTTCTCTTCTCTAACTCACTTCACTAACTAGCTCAAGAACTCTAAACATATGCCTTAATGGAGTATGAAAAATTGTCTCTTTTGGGGGAAAAAGGTGTACCTTCAGATCGTTTCACTCCATAAAACTTTATTCTTTATGAAACTCCAATTTTCGATTTGAAGTTGAAGAGAACAGAGTTCAGTGAAGGACGCTCGGAACCTGTCGATGAAACGAAATCCAACATGTATGATTCCAATCCCAGCTAGTTTGACGGGATATTTTGTCCATTTCGTAAAGGTAGAGTGTATGTATGTAGTGTACAGATCTGTCGTACACTTTGGGCGAAGGCAATGTTCTGGACATGTGATGCTGTTTGTCAGGGGCAAGAGTGAAGGTCAAGGTTCAGATAAGTTCCCGTTTTAGCCAGCCAAGCCTTCTAGAAGAATAAGTGAGGAGTGTCGGAGAATAGAAGCCTCAAATCGTATAATAGATAATCCTATAGATGACGGTGCGGATCAGACGTTCTGATTTCGAAATGCCACTACGATTGTTAATAAAGGTAGAAGTCATCCCAGAAGGCTCGCTGAAAAGCTTTCTGCTCCAACTCTTCACTCGTACATCTGTGGTAGAGATGTACTATTATAATAGGGTTGGTTGGATCTACTGTGGGATATTAATTTGATATAAGTGGAGGTTCTCGGAGTTATTTATATGTTTTCATGGCATCTTGCGCTGCACCTAGGTCAGAAACCTCGATGGATCAAAATCATCGAAGTGCGCAATTATCAAGGCACAAACAGTTTTAGTTTTCTTGAGAATTCTGAAAACAGCACACGTAGGCCTCACGAACCCGGGTATTTTAAAAAGGTTTCGGCGGGAAGGAAATCCAATTTTTTAAAATTCGCTGATCTCTGTTGTCTTCAACTTCGAATCCAGAATTGAAGTTCCATAGAAAACAAATTCTGGTGAAGTGAATTTATCTGAAGGTACACTGTTTTCCCCACAAGAGACAGATCTTCATACTCCATTGAGAGCGCATGTTTTGTTTGTTTGTTTCGAGTTCTGAGTCGATGAAAAGTCCGCCCCTTTTTAATTTTTGTGTGGTATGATATCCTACAAATTGACTCAGATAATCGAGATATATCGCTCAGTCTTTACCATTTCGGCAAAATAAGGAAATAAAATCCCCCTAGCTATTTCCCTGTTACACTAAATTCTTATTCAAGATGAAAAAGCTGGCTATTGTGCGAAAATAAACAAATAGGGAGAAATATAACAACACTGGGTCACGGATGGTTGACCAAAAGCTCCGAAAGGGTCCAAACATCAGGCATAAAAGCAAAAAAGAGGTTTCAAGTCCCCTTACTCTTCCACCCCGCTTTCACTGTGTTAGGTTACTCCCTATTGCATAAGGCCAGAGACCGATTATTTCTGATGTCCTGGCAAGACATAGCCCAGGTGATGAGTAATATTTTTTTTTTTATAATAACCGAGTGATCTCGCCTTATCATCGCTTGGTAAATGCGTCCGGCGTAAAGGGGCGGCCCGCCCGCCCCAGCTGCGTCCGCATATGTATTAAGGGGAGCCTCCTGATCCGTCTATCAGCAGCATTCAACTCTAACTTACTCTTCAATTACCAATCATCTAGCGCAACGAAACATGGGATTCTCGGTGTATGGCTGGCTCTGTGTAACGGTAGTGCTCTTTTGACAATAGCTATTATTTCAGTTATTAGCCTAAGAAGAATTATGTTTATCTATCTTCCATTCCTGTTTGTCCAGCGGTTCACACTGGAATTCATTTTTTATTGATTGTTTATTGAAGTCTATTTCAGTTGGAAATCTCCCTTACCAGACTAGCGAGCAGGAAATCGGAGACTTTTTCAGTCAAGCTGGTCAAGTGACTAATGTTAGGTGAGCTGCTGTACGAAGTGCCAACAATTGATTTAGTTATTTACTTGATGATTGAACTCTTTCATGTCGTCGAAAAATAGTGAAACTTTATTTGCAGAATGGTTTACGATCGTGAAACTGGACGAGCCAAGGGTTTCGCATTCTGCGAGTTCGCTGATGAAGCTGGAGCACAAAACGCTATGAACAGACTCAATGGGGCTGATTTCAAAGGACGACAACTCCGAGTGAACCTCGCTAACAGGGACTGATCTCAGTCTAAACCGTGTTTTTGTAGATGCTCAATCATTTATTTATGTTTCCGATATAAATAAAATTGCGTCTCTCGTCTCTGTTTTGGTCAGATTTGTCTCATCATCAGTCAGATTTGGTAATGATTTTGACTGGGCGATTGAACTTATGTGGAGCGGGTATTTATTTGAGAACACTTGAGGGTGTGCCAGAGAACTAAGCATTTGAATAGGGTGTGCCAGGGAACTAAGCAATTAAATTCGAAAAAAGAAGGAAATAGCGCTGTAAAAATGAGGACAAAACTCAGAGGGAAAGAAATACACAGAACGAGGGCGAGCGAATAGGCTGCAAGTAGGTTTTGTGAGAGAAATAAGAACCGGGACCTTCATTGTGACAGAACTATAAGGTCATTCTCCCCATTAGGTAGATGAAAGAGTCCACCGCGAGATCCTGGTCCTTGGTCCAGAACGCAAAGAGACGACAACAGTACTGGGGCTTGCTGACAACTTAACCCGTTACGAACTTATCAGGTGTTGTTGAAGGAATTTTGCGGATAAACCAGAGTTCAGGCCAGGGCACATCATCGTCATGAAAATCAAAAGGGGGGGGGTCATTTGACCACGAAGGACGGTGGCTCCCAAGCGCACGTCTCTGCTTGGTGGAATACAGAGGCGATTCCTTGGTGGGAAGCAGAGCGATACTCAGATATTATGTTGTACAATCATTGAATGGTATGAAATTTGTTCGTAATTCTTGTTCTGAAAAACAACTGAAGAGACGCCTGGTGACAGAGGCTGCTGGAAGCTAAGAACTGGAAACGGGAGAACAAGAATGGTGGCCTTTTGCGTAGTACACGCTCGAGCAATTCTAGACGAGCCCATCTGCTTGCAGGAGGAAACCTTACTTGGGAGTTACACCTTCCCAACACATCTGCGTAGAAGTCAGATGCATGGTGGAATACAGAGGCGATGTGAATCGGCTCTGTTTCCTGACAACTTCGACGAAAAATATGCTTTCTGGGAGCTTACTCAATTATTGAAACAAATTGGGAATGATACTGAGCCGGTGATGTGGTTCTGACGCGGTTCGTGTCGCCCGAAACTGTAAAAACAAAAAAGAGAGTTTTCTAAAATAACGACCGAGCCTGGGAAAAATGGGGAGCTCTTAGAAAGCGGAAGACTTCTAGGTTACCAAAGTGGTCCTGGTTCTGCAAGAGGTCACATATGAAGAAAGCTACGGCTGTTCAAAGCAAGAAAACTCGTAAGAAATGCAGCAACGGCGTCACAGCGGGGAAAGTTCTCCGAGAAGGAAGTGTTTGAATGCGCTAAACACACAGTTACTAAACTACAAACATATACCTCCAGAATACCGTTTTCCTCTCCTCAGAGCTCCACTCTCAAAAACTTATGGATGTTCAAAAGAGGGTACTTGCCTGGAGTTCATGGCCTCCTTTTGGAAAGATACCGCGGAATAGCACGCTCCAGCGCAATTGCTGAATGCGCACGAACATTTACTCATGTTTTTGAGTGCGGGGGGGGGCGTACCGCAACCCTCTTTAGGTAAGGGAGAAAGGTGGTCGTGCTTAGCAGAAAGCAGTACAGATAGTAGTGGGCAACTCCTATCGCAGGTAGGTGGGTGAGGGGGGGGGAGTTCGCCCAACAAAGAAAAAGTTTACAGAGGAGGGCCTATATTTTCCAAAAAATTATCCCACGTAGGCGGAGTGATGCAGTAAGAGTGCATGCTCGCGTTCTTCCGGGACCACATCTCGGATAGGCCTCCCGCCCAGGCAAATCAAACCTTCTACTTTCAGGGGACGGTGCATTGGTACCGGATTGGTCTGGGAGGATAGGATCACTGATCTGCCTATTGTCTGTTCTCAGGCAAATCATTGTATAGGCCAAATGGCATTCAATAAGACTACGATTCTGAATGGAAGTAGAATGCACGCCGCATCCCAAAAGGGAGCAATTGACGGCAAAGACTATCCTTTATCACTAGCGTCAGGCGTGTCCTGTTTTGGAGCTTCGAAAAGCCTTAGAAGGAAATCAAATCACATCAGCATATTTTTGAATTTTTGAGTACCTTAATTTTGGTAAGGCTTATCACTTTGTCAGGTAATATCTGAAACCACTCCACTAGACAGCATTCAGATGGACAGATTTGACAGAATATCCGATAGCGTGCTTTTTCTAGTTTCTCGCTAGGTTTCGCTGATCGTTGTCGGCGTTTCAATAGGGCCGTTAATCATCAGCGTTAATGAAAGCTCGTTTTTCGTGACACCTTGACGATATAGTTTATATCATCAGGCTATCTATCACGGGAAGGTAACAGGTTTCTCGCATAATATCTCGGACGATACCGGTCGAGCGAGTTACATAATATCATCTCACGCCCAAGGATGAAATCATAGGTGTAAGCCGTGATACGTCAATTCAGTCGCCTATGCTTCCTCTTTTCCGTGCCATATACTTTTTGAAGACTTTTAAATAAAACTGATCAGCAGCAGAGAGCAACTGTAGTGATATTTCATGATTTTGGCTCCCTGCGGTACCTTCCGGGAATGTTCGGGTGATAATCGATAACTTCGTCTTCTAGACCTGACTGGTAGTGAAACCCAAGATATGTAAAACTACCATAAAGTTCAGTAGTCTCTCAGGCTGCGTTCATGCTTTGCGACAGCCGCTATGCCACCAGCGTCCCGCGACAACTAACGTTGTCGAGCTGTCCGCGACGTCCAGCGCTACTAAGTAGATATTCGAAGCTGTCTAGCAGCGTCTACCAGCGTTCCACCCAGCCGCATCTCAGCGCGAGTTAGAGCAGTAGGTGGACGTAGGAGGGTAGCTAAACATCGGATTGTCGTCTGTCGAAATTGCTGCATGTGCATTCGCATGCACAGCTGACCTGAGCACAGAATTACTGAATCTTGTCACGGTATAGCGCATTTGCACTTGTTGCGTTGCACACCGCAGTTATCCCCGAACTTTAGTCCAGCTGTTCGTTACCCTCCTAAACTCCCCACCAACCTCTATTCCCGGGTCGCTGTGTGAACGGTGCAGACAGCATCGATATCTTATACTTTCCTAGTCACTGACGCTCGGAACGCTAGCGGTCGCTGGCGCAAGCTCGTAGACGCTAGTGGACGCTCCCGCGAAGTATGAACGCAGCTTTAGCTTCCCTTTGGTTTTCCCCTCTTGTATCCTTTTTGATTCCAACATGTGTCCTATTTCCAATGCACGCAGAAGGATAGAATTGCATATACGGTAGTGTTGCACTATGATATTCAATAGGCGTGCGCATTTGTCCCCTGTGAGAAGGTGCCATCGTTGATCCGTAGGAGAAGTTTTCTGATTATTGAATTTTTTTCAAGCGGTTTCACGGGCGTTAATAAAACATTTATCTTCTAGCAATGCATGCCATTCCGCCCAATCAACAGCCTGTACTAATCGCATAGCGTTTCTCTCCTTTGGGAATGCCTAAAGGAGGTGGCCACGAAATCTCAATGAGTCGTCGATAAATCCCACGCCTAGAAAGGACAGAATTTGCGACCCTGCTGCGCTGCGCTGGCCCACCCTTTTCGAGCCAAGTGCCCTTCATACGCCCCCGGTCAAGCCTGCAGCATACGGCCACGCGCCCGCCGCCCCGTCATTCAGGACCTCGTGCTCCATGCTTCGCTACTCGCTTCCATTGCAAGTACATTACAATATAAAGTGAAGACGATTGACACCAGCCGGTCATGGATTAATGAATACCTACTACAGACTTATCAAACCTAGGGCATATTCGCGCAGGATCGGCCAACGCACATGCATCGTCCCCGAAAAACTGCTTTGGTGAGCCTAGAACAAAAGCTTTTTTGCAGGTTTTTGACTGCTTCACTTCGGTTTTTCGCTCTTTTCCGCATTATATAGCACCCTCTTAGCATATTGGATCGAGCACCAAATTATCTGCCATCATCGCCTTCGAGTTAAGCCATTCCCAAAATTTTGCACGACGTGGTCTTTTGGGCGCAAATCAAAGTCCTTCCTTCGGAATTAACTGAACTGACCTTAATCTATGCCTTCCTCAGCAATATCGTAGGTGGGAATGAATCTGCATGCGAAGGAGAGCTTTTGACCGGTGCATATTCCGTCCGCCTGAACACCAGCATTCCGTCCACGGCACGCCATTAGTTGGAAATTTTGGTCGCCTTCCTTGCCCCTCTCCTCCCACCAGTCTCCTCCGACTGGGCCGTGGAGCGAGGGGGAGGGGAGGATATAGCACATGTAAAATAGGGAAGACTCAGAAGAATTTCTTCCTAACGCCGCGAAATTCCCTCAGAAGGCAAACACGACACCTTCCCTTACAGCGTCTGTGAACAGGAAAGATCAACTATCAAAAAATTCTTCACCAATCAAAAACCAGATACGAAACTCCTGCCCCCCCCCAACACTAAAGTACTCTCTCCGCCAAGCGAGACAAGATACGACCCTCCCTTTTCATCCTACAAACGAAGAAAAATCGGACTTATTAAAAATTTTTTCTGGACCGAACGACGCCCGCCCTTGATGATCCTAGACGATGGGCGTGCCCTGATTCCATCGGTTTTGGCATTAAAAGAGAACGGGACAGCGCTCCATTTCTAATTTGTCTCCAGTGCCGTCACACCGCTACGCGAAAAGCGATCATAGGTCTCGGCAGCGCAGCGGGAACCTCAAAAATTTTCCTGTTTCAGGAGAACTTTATAAGAGTCACAGAGACTTACGCAGTTGTTTTTAGCGATATTTCTCATCATCTTCATTCGTTGAGTGTACCACAGAGGTTCTGACTTGTTGAACAAAATCGCAAGACAATCTCTCTGGGTTTTTTTTCCCCACAAGGAGTTGATGGGTTTTTTCCCAACAACGATTTTTACGTCGAGGCCGAAATAGTCTGCCAGACAACAGTAGGAAAAAGGATTGAACTCTTGGCTTTTACCAATCTCTTGTTGAAATACGCCACGTACTTCTCTTCCTTTGTCATTTATAACAAACGAAATCGAAAAAATCGACGTGACTTGTGAATGCCATTTTGCCTTGAACAACGAACAGCGGGGAGTCGATAGAAATAAGGATTCTGTCTTCCGATTTAAGTGTGGTACCAACTCTCGTAGCCCGAGGCGCAAAAGGTTAGACTGGCCTGTTTGGACATCCAACTGATATGAGATCTGACCTTGGAACGTGTGCGAAATACAGGCGCTGGTCACTACCCGCCAGGGAATACGTCGCATCACAGAAATTCGATCTGGTTGGAAACTATTCGGAAACATCATTCTTTAAAACTACGAAAGGTGCCAGATTGGGAGCTATTCCAGCCCTTAGTGGTGCGCCACCCATACAAAACAGCTACTCTGAGCACCCAGATCATCTCGCCGCTAGAGATAGCAAATTCTTTTCACTTTTGCTTGCGAAAGCTCCAAAAAAGTACTCGGATTTTTTTCGCGTCACTGAACTACTTAGTACAGACGATATCGATTCCTTCAATGGCATAGGTGACGTCGTGCTTCTTATTTTGGACCTATTGATTCTGTTTTTTTTGTTCGTTTCTCAGTATCCTTAATTTTAGATAACATTCTCCCGTTACAACAGCTTCGGCGGCACTTTACGGCAACGTCTACCAGCAACCAGCAGCAGACTGCTGGTATAGAGTACAGGGCGATAGGAGGGTACCATGTCTGCTACTCTTACATTGCGCCATACTCTCTACCCAGTTTGCAACCCTCCTACCTCCCCATCCTCTACCAGCTGTCTCCTAGCTTCCTATCGCGCCATACTCTCTACCAGCACTACACTACTCTCCACTTCCTGACGCTGAGTGTCGCTGGCATACGCTGGCAGACGTTAGATAGATACTTAGCCCTCAAGATGCTGCTGGTAGCTGGTGGACACTGCCGGAAAACATGAGCGGCATGCCTTATGGTTGGATCGTTGTTTAACTAAGAGCGTCAGAGAGGGGGTCGTGTTTAGTCGTTGGGAAGGGGGTTCGTATGCGGTCAAGTGAGATAAGCGCGTGAAGCAAGTTGTTCTTCATTTGTGAATTTTTCTTTCATAAGCGCTGGGTGGAGCATCTCGTGTTCCTCGAGTTACATGAAATTTTGTGATTTCCCTGTACAACTGGTTCAGGTGTAGCAATATGTGCACAAAAGCTATAGGGCTGTAACAGGGTGCGAAAAAAGAACTGGTGCAGTAAAGAGCACCCATCGAGTGGGTTTCAGAACACTA
>MU932048.1:0-13039 GCA_036418165.1 Cooperia oncophora | reverse complement strand
AGGTTACACCAGAGTGAGACTTGTAAACCGGAACTAGTGAAGCAACGAAAGTGCAAATTGCCCCCTTTCCCCCCTCCATCGCCGAACTACGCCGGACTAGTATGCACCTAACTATCAGAATTTTGTCGAAATCGCAAAAATATCGATTTTCCCAAGCAAGAGATTGATTCCTGCGTCTCGGAGATCTTTCGAACTCGGTTATGACAAAAATCCGGCGCTGATAACCTCTACTGCCCTGCCCCATTTTCCGAAATTCGGGGAACATTCTGATCAAAAGTCGGCACAAACATGGCTGAGGGTAGGGGGGACCACCCGGGCATGGTTCTGCATCACTTCAGAAAAAGGCTTGGGCTTAGAGCGCTGACGACCAAAGTCGTCGAACGATAGTGCCGCACTGAAGACACAGTCTCCACTGAATCCAAGCGTTAACACAGGAAGAGACAGCTGCCGAGTGGTCCCCCCCCTCAGCTACAATAGCGCACGAATTTCTCCACCGGCAGTATAATTGTCAAGCATGGGGTAGTTCGACTGTTGAACGCAATTAGCTCATTGGGTGAACCAGGAAACGCCTGCTATGTACGTGCGCCATAAGCACCCGTGCTAAAACCGGCGTCTGCGGAACGGGGGCCATGCAATTTATTCCGAATGGACGTAAATCGCGTTGAGGTGGTAGACCACACAGGGGTTAACTTTGGGTCACAAGGAGGGGAAAGGGTAATTTTTGGGTAAAATGGATCATGAGTACTGAAGTAAGTGGTGAAAAGTGCCGAGGAGTCCCACCTCTCCCTGCTGGAATCATTTTTACGCATCTTCCCGGCACTTATGAGGTTTCTGGGCCAAGTGGCATTGATCCATATATTTTATGGCTAATTTGCTCTGACACTGGTTTACTGTTTTCGAATCCAAAGTTCGGGTAAGGTTGTAACGGGAAACGGCAGTTTTTCCAGCTTTGAAAACCTTGAGGATTATCCATCACAGCTGTCGCTCGCGCTCTCTCTCTCTCGCTTCTCGCTCTCTGCCATTGATCCTTGATCTTCTTAGCTTTACTCGAAATTCTGAATGTTAGTGAAATAAAACTTGAATTTTCAAGTAATGGGATAGTAGCCTGAATTTTACTGGACCCGCACTAGGCCTGTTCACATAAAATCAGTTCGATACACCAAAACAAATCATATGAGCTCACAAATGTATCTCGGAGCTCAAGAATCTAAACATACAAATTCCCGTTGCCTACGAACGATCTCCACTTCTAGATCTCTTACGAAAACGCATGTAATAACGCCAACCATACTTGGTTATTTATGAGCTGTTTCCTCAATGAGAAGTCCGCAGTCAATTACTCCAAACTTGGAGAATGGGACTGCTCCAAACGTAGCGTAATGATAGTGCGCTTACAAGAATAAGCGCCCAGTCTTGGTGCCGCAGTTTGGCAAAGGCGAGGGCGGGGGGCAGTCTGTTTTTGATTCACTTCTCGTCGACCGACCCTTAGCGACTCCGCTCTCCCACCCCCCAGTGACAAGTTTACCACTGCGCTAACCGAGCTTCGCTCCAGCTTCACAAGACGTTCATCGGCTTCACCGGAGTGAAACTCTCGCAAACCCGGGAACTGGGACTGAAGCTACGATGCGTGCACAATATAGCCCTCTTTCCCATCCGCGAACAGCTCCTACCAGTCCAGTTTGCACGGGAATCTGTAGATAATTCTAACAAAAACGCAAGGGGATAAGAACCTGCCTCAACTCATTTGAGAAATTTCTGTTTTGTAGACGTTGGCTGCTCCGGTCCAATAGCACAGCATTCCGCGCGCTTTCTTTGGGCACCTGATGGATTTTTTTGAAGCATACGCCGTTCCAGCGAGGCTCCTCCTCCCTTGTCATGGTCCGACCGCGGTATCCAGGCAAGATGAGAAATCGAGGCTCACCCCCCGGGGCCTTAGCGAACTACGCCGGCCTCCCTGCCCCTCCCAACGGAACAGCGCTCCCAGCCTTTTTAGGTATGCTCCACGCACTCCACGTCTGGGAATGGTTGCGGTAAAGGTGCAAAGTTAACCAGATGGTAGGTATGACATGAAAGAGCGGGGTCGTACCAGATGAGGAATTTTTGGGGAGAGGTGGTACTGACGCCTCCGTTCGCCACATCACGGTGCTGTACCCATTCAACCCTGGTATCGTTTGAATGAACCAAGATGGATAAAGCTGGCTCAGGCGAGTTGCGGTCCACCATTTTGATTCCCAAAAAGTGCACACCCTAATTTGGTGAATCCCGACAAAGGGGTAATATTTGGTCGCTGTATCTAGGAAAAGGGGCGTATTTTGTGTGAGAAAATTTCTCTGATGGTTGGATAGCTAATTTCCTGTTTCATGGGAGCTATTTACATCGCTGGGAAAACGCTTATGGGGAGGGTGAGTGGGCGTATTTGCTTACCGTTGGGAGAGGGAGATCGTACTGGCCGTCAAGAGAAATCCGCCAAATTTGCTACGTTGCCAAATTGATGAGAATCTTCGACAAAGTTGTAAGAGGGTAGGTTGAATTGGAGGAGTTGCAGGATGGGGAAGGGAGGGGGGTCAGCAGAGGGCGAAACTAGTGAGGGAGCAGGGTCAAAGTCCCCGAAATTTTCACCAACAGCAGGACTTGCCCCGTTCGTAAGGCATGCGAACGTGAGTGGTGGAACTCTTCACTGTCCCCAGTTTGTCCAAACATTTCCCCTTCTTATGCCCCGACCGCCTCATAAAAACGGTACGTTGACGTGTAATTTTCTCATTTTCTCCTCCTTCAAATCCCATAAAGACTACTATAAAAGCTCGTAAGAAACAAAAAATCGTAAGGTAGTCCATACCACAAAGTGCAATATGAGTTTAAGAGCGGACAGGAAAAAAACCATATTCGATTAGGAAGAAATGTTGCAGACGGGATTGGGGAAGTACCACAGAAGTCCAGGCCGAGTACTTATTGACTTTGCCTGTGGCTATATGCAGAGCTATGTGACAACTCATTCAACACCCCCTACATATGCATGGAATGAGCTGAAATGAGGCAATCGTGGAATGTTTCGGACAGCTATGAACGATATGAATGGCTGTAAGAATAAGAAAATAGGTCATTAGCTCATGGCGAGTTCAAGCTTTGATGCCACAAGGAGATCAATTCTCGCACTTCATTCGGTGTACTGCCGATCCCTAGAATCGTAATTTCATACCTACACAATCCGCAGGATCGAGCTCCAGTGAGAACATATTGACCATTTGCTGCTTTTTGGCGTCAATAATTTCTGATTAGTGAAAAGGCTGAAGCTGTTTAATGCTACCGACTTGTCGAACAAAGATGTAGATTAGTGCACAAAGACTTACTCTTTGTAGGGTAAATGACAAAACAATCACAATTTTACATTGATTTTTCCCGTCGATGTCCTTGGATGCTAGCTTGGCGCCACAATCTTGTCTAATTTATCCCAGCGACAAGCGAGGCTCTATACCGTCGTTGAGGCTTTTTACAAAAGAGGCGGAGCCTTACACAGTGGGCGGAGCCACCAGGGACGGCTCAGAAGTCGAATGAAATTATATGAAAAAATTACCGAAGATTTATGGAATCCCTCCGACGTGGGTAAGTCGAGTGGTTAGGGCTTGATGCACCAGTGTGTAAATGCTTTTCTGTGAGTACACTCAATACGTGAGGAGTTTTTCAAGCACCGAAGTTTGAAAAAGTTATAAAAAGTCAAAGTCCCCAATAAACCCTTCTCCAAAAATGGGCGCAGGTCGTCTTATGTGTCAGTATACGCCTCTGTGATTTACTGTACGCATGTGCAAAAAGCCAGAAATGCACGAAAAAAAACCCATAGAAGTAAACGTTGTAGTCAACCTTGGAAAAAAAAAACGCGGCTAACAAGTGGCTGTGGTTTGTGTGTGGGCGGGGCTTGCGACGATGCCCTAGATGTTATCAAGGCATGTACAATTGGCAGAAAAATCATTGAATTTTACGTACTTAAGTGTGTATATACCTCCTCAGCAAGTTCACGAGAGGTTAGTCCATAACATAACAGTTTTTACAAATCCCCGAGTCTATCGAAAGAAAAGTAGCCACTGAATTCACTCATTGGGCCATCAAGCCGAATCGTTGAACAGGTCTTTTTCATGGTGGGAATATTAGAATGGCCGAACCCAGAGTGTAACTTTTCACTACGCGGCGAGAGAAGAAGCGCTAGGGTTCAATTCAGCGACCCGCTAAGGTTATGTTCACACGGGATAAGAAGAGGCCTTCTGGAAGAGAAAAGTTGCCGAATCCATAGGGGATCTGGAATGGTTTTGTTATGTACTAAAAGAAAATATTCTCAAGGGTCTCTTGAAAGTGAAATGATCGACTGAATACCAACGCCTTATGAGGAACGGCTGGTACCCTCAATGGTCAAGCTACCTCAATCCGGCTTCACCAATTAACAATAAGGCACGCTCCGCCATAAAGACAGTCGTTAGGATTAGTGCAGAAAATATAGAAAGGAAAATTTGCAAGTCACTAGTCTGCTGTGAAGAGAACGCAAAGTGCCCAAAAAGAACTTTAAGACGCCATTTTATCATATATAGGACTCTCCGGTTTTCAAAACTGTTGTAGGAGTAAAAGGTCGGAAAGATCGGACCGGCTGGACGCAGTCCTGGTGGGCTTATTCCTTGTAACAGACCCCTATGAACTTTTACCACAGACGCATAGCATCCCACTCATAGCTTACTTCCCCGGTACTACTCTTGGCTGGAAAGCCCACTTTGGAGCTGGGGTCTGAGGCCGAACGTCACTGGGAGAAAGCGGTCATCATTTAAGTCCAGCTGTGTTTGCGCCTTAATTCCTTTACTCGTACAACATTTCGTCGCTAACACTGGTACAGGTTTTGTTGTCTGTCATCTGCGTGTGACCACACTACCTTCCAACATAGCCTTTTGCGTTTCCTCAGATCATCGTAGATCGTTCCTATAAATATTCCAGGCACAACGGCTAATCATGAGCTTGTGGTTCTCAGAAAAGATTTTATGCGATGGTTCTTATTTTAAGTCGGAACGTAACAACCGATTAGCGACTAAAATAGAACTGACGGGGTGCGTCACGAAGAGTTGCCTTGAAGATCTCCAACGACGGTGCGCCTTTACCATATGAGAAGGCGACTCGACAACCACGACACTGGAAAACCTGAGGGGTTGCGTCACGATACAAGCACCTGTAATTACGCAGGCTGCTCACAAAGTGGCTCAGTTGCACCATTTCGCAGCTTATAAACGTTTGCAGGTTTCATCAAAGAGACCTGTTAGTCAACACGAGCTAACAAAGCAAATAGTGAGAGTGCTAAATGCCCCCTCCTTCTCGTTGGAACAACGAGACCTCAGCAGAGTTTAATAAGATATGTGCCAGTAGTAATGCGGTTGGAAGGAACAAACTGTTCGTAAAGCAAAGATCAAACCAAGGAGAGTCAAGAGAAAATATCAAATCATTTTTCAGTAAAAAAACGGATTACAGTATGACAAGGGACGTGGCAATAGGTTGCACGGGTACTCCAGCTGGATGTAGGCGGCACCCATGGGCACAACTTGGTCCAAGACATATGTGTGCGTTTGCATCCATATGGCTACGAGGTGCGATGTCGGCAAAGTAAACACGCTGTTGACGATTGCAGTGCCTAAGAGCCCTAAGGGCTCGCAGGAGAGGTGGTGCCGAAGAGGAGCGGATAGAAAATGAGTCTTTGCGTCCTACGACGACTATTAGTTCGTTAATTAATATGAAGCTGGAATTTGGTTTATATTGCAAGGCATATGGGCGCGCTCGCGCACGGCGATTTGTTTACGGATGGCAGATTTCTAGCCCTGAAGGATCAGATAATACGGACAGCTAACTGACTGACTAGTAGTTATCAGATCGAAAATGTCCCATTTACATGTCCTGCAAGAGATGAGGATTTTTTTAACAACATAGGACTTCAAAGGTCAACGTGTGCAGACAATGGTAATTCGCCTGAAGACCTGGCCTTCTTAGGTGTGAGAGATAGTGAAGAATTACTCATTATGCAGTTTTTTAAACCATGGCCCCTGTGTTGTGAGTATTAGGCTTCAGATAAATTAGTTATTCAATAACACCAGAATGCGAGTCATGAGAAAAAAAACCGGAACCCGCAGTTCATCACCGGTGAGCGCGAGATGCCAGGTCGAAATCCACACACACTCTCAATCAGCATTCCCTCTTGATGATCTTAGGGGCGCTAACTACAGGGTTTGAGGGCAGTTATTCTAATGGAAAACACCACCAATTTTGAGAATTTTCGAAAGGTGTCACTAAACAATGAATTCTGACGTTTTTTTGAGTAAGTTTCAGCATTGTCGCCCTAGAGGGGCTTCAAAGGATCTTGATGCGAAATTCTTGCGTGAACGAACGATAAGACTGTGCTTCTTCCTTTATCGAGAAGGGGAAGGAGCTCCGAGGTGACTGAATCTAGTTCCTTGGGTTAAAAAGGACCTCGTGTGACACAAATGTAATCACGTTGTGCACGGCATGCTACGAAAAGCAATCCCCACTGCTCCTTACTTCTCCCCACCCCCCCCCTCCCCGGCGGGACACGGCATTTGCTCACTGATTGGACTGCCGTCACTGATTCTTCAAACATCTGAACTATGAGATTCGGGGAATGAGGCCCATTGTTGCTGCTTCTTAAACGAATAGAGAGTAAGGCCACGGGATTGAAAAAGATAACGGATTCGATAAGATGGTTACGGAGCTGCAGAATGCTCGGCTGTCAAACTCCTCGGTTCCTTCGGCGGTCCTTCCTGCCCTCACTTGTATCTCAGAGGCTTGGAATCTACGAAAGCAGGACAATCGTGCGGTAAGCCTCATTCAACGCGCCATCAGAAGAGCGATGGTCGGAGTTTCCCACTACACGCAAGTGCGTGGGGGAATCCAGATGTCCTCACTCCGCCGACGATCGGAGATCAGGGACGCAGTCGCATCTGCCAAGGTTTCGAAGATCAGGTGGGCCGGGCACGTCATGCCTTTCAAAGATAAGCGCCCCAGGGCAATTATCGAGTGAATCCCACGGGATATCAAACGGACACCAGGACGTGGACATGCCTACATGATGGGATTAGATACTTCTGAAGCTCTGATCTAAATAAGTATAATGTTTAATCGCGCATCCTTGGAGTAGAAGAGCCAACCCTTTGCGGATACATACTTCGCTGTGGGTCAGACGGTGTTTTTGCTTTGATGGTTTCTTTTTGTTTCCCCGGTCTTTTTTGTATGTCAATCAGCACTTTGCCGCAACCCACTGGGCTACTCTGGCACGTTGCAAGGACGAATAGAGACGTTACTGGCACCCACTTGAGCAACTCCATTTATCATAGGGAGCACAGCTGACACTCATATGTTTAGATATTCGGTAAGCTCCGTATTTTATCGGTGCAGCGGCGTATCACAATTTATAGTTCTCACCAGATTTCTAGAGCTAAGTCTGGGTTAAGGTGATTCAGACCCAAAACATGGAAGAGGGACTGAATGGTCAGTACATTTCCGGTTACAGTAGAGCAGGTGAGGGCACTTTGAGCTCGGGTTACCCGTTACAGGACTCGTCAGCCGTTGAACGCCTTACGAATCCTAAAAAGTCGGAATTTCTATGCCAGTGCAGTATGACCATGAGTAAAAAATAATAGGAAAAAAAGAACGAGGTGAAAGAAAAAACGCGGCGTCTGGGAATGTGTGGCAGTGGATGAAAAGTGCAATTTGCTTGGTAATTAGCCTCGGGAAAACGGGGTCACACCATTAGTATCCGTGGCAGATGAAAGCTAGATGGGGGCATGAAGGTTTCGCCGTTGATAAATCTGTTTGGGATGCGCCGCGTATTCAACTCCATTAAGAATCCTAGTGGCGCTTTAGATATCTTGCTACATACTGGTCATACAGGACAATTTTTGAGGGATATTTGGCGTACTATTCAAGGTAGCCCCTCCAAAGGAGCCTGGTACCCCATTGCCTACTCTTTAGGAACGCTGAAGTTCACTAGCCTGGGTGGGAGCCAACCCGAAACATGGTTCCCATGCAAGCAGCGCTACTTATCCACTACACCAAATTCGAATTCCTGTGCGCTATGAGGTGACATTCGAGGCTAGCAGATGTTCACGACGGAAGACTGTCATGTGCTCTCTGTGCGGGTCTTAGATGTTATCCTCTACGGCAGCATTTCTGATGGAGTAGTTTGGCCGGCTTGGGGGTGGAGGGAAAGCATTACGCACGTTTGCTACTTCCCTCGACGTGTCTAGTCAGGTAGAGATCTGTGAAATCTTGTGAAGCTATGACCACTCAAAAGTTGTAGAGAGCAGTTGCCAACTCTCGTAAAGCAATGAACCCGATGGTGGGAGCAACGAAAGTGCAAAATGCCCCCCCCCCCAGTCTAAGCATGACTTTCTAAGATATATTACCAAAAAAGGGAAAAGCAGAAGGAGGAACAATTCAAAACCGTTATATCACAAAAATGGTTCACTAATGGCTAAATCAATTTAACAGGGACATCCTGGCATATTTTCCTCTAAGAAACCCAATTTCCGAGCCTCAATTGAAGAAGATCTAAGAAATCTTCTGAAGTGCTGAGCTTGGTCTGTTCCAAGAAGGGCACGTCACACGTTGGAGATTCCCAAGGAGGGGGTCGTATTTGGTCGCTAGAAGGGAGGGAGTCGTAGATGCCTCTGAGGAAAGTTTTTTCAGCCGTTGACTCTCTCGGTTTTCGCCGTTTCAGGTGCGCCATACACCTACTGCCCCTACTTCTTCGCTCACTGGGGGTTTTTCAATTTCTTCAGAGAGCAATTGGGGGAAACGTCGTGGGCAATGGTTGTGATGCAAGGATAGGTAAGGAAGAACGTACCAAAAGAGGAAATTTTGGTATTATTTTGGGAGGTATTATTTTGCAAAAATTTTCCTCAACATCATCGGGCGGCCTGTTTGCATGTTTTTCTTCTGTTGCTGTGGATTCTCTTCGGGAGGATGAAACCACTATGATGGAAATCATTTCCCCACCGCTTTTTTTTCCTCGAGAAAAGCCCATCTTCTTCTTACTCCCACTGCCGTTGGCACGCTCAAGAAAGAAAATTAGAATGAAAAAAGAAAGAAAATCTATGGAATACTTGAATGTTATCTGGTAGTCTAGTAAAAGTCGGAGAAGTCCTGCCTACTGCAACTTTTGGCCATGAGCTAAGCCCAAGCAAAGAGGAATAAATGTTGATAAGTAGCTCTGGGCTCCCATTCAGAACTCTAGACCCCTATGAATGGATGTGGGTGATAAACAAACCAAGTTTATCGTCGTAATTCACCAAGAGAATTAGCAGGCGTGAATAAGACTGTGGGAACAACTGCTGCCGCGCTTACGGACGAGGCTCATAAAAAGGGAGATGGAAGTTCATCATTTTCCTGGGAATTATTGCATCAACTGCTTTCTTACAAAAATTAGCAAAACCTCATCAATAGGCCCACCCCTCTTTAGTTTTTAATAACACACGAACCAGTAGACGCATTTATTTATTACACAGGCGATTGATACCTCAAATTCAAGCAAAGACTGCTTTTGAAAACGGAAACTTTCGCCTTTGAGCCAAAATTACTCCGCTGCAAGCAATGGTTTTCGTGTGAAAATCCATTTTGAGGCAATAGTTTTTTTGAGTTTGAGTAAATAAATTTTTTGATTACAGATTTGAAGACACTTCCGGCGATCAAGTGACATGTGGAAGTTTCCGCGTAATTGGTAGCCAGGTCCGTAGCTGCAGAGAGTGTACCAGTTTCCATCACTGGAACGCGAGATGTAAGCAGAAGTCACGTCACGCTCGCTCGACTTGTATACATACCGCCTTACGGCCCACATGACAACCACTTCTCCGTTAGTTACCGCGCGTGTTGCGTGTAGCGTCGTAGGACGACTATATGCGCTTAGAAAGCCTGGGTGCCGATTGCCCTAAAACGCGGAGAGTTCGTACAATGGAACTATACCACTGTTGAAAAGGTTATTATTCGGGACCTGTATTATTCTGGGACCTGGTGGATCTTGATTTTTTTTTCTTACTGGAGTCACTTAGCCGCTTAGCCGCTAGCAGGTTCGTGTCCGAGCACCTCACCATCTTTTATGTAACATAGAATGGGGGTTGCATTTCGCCGTGAGATAAATGTTCCTGATTGTTGACTTTTTCCGGTTTTGACGCGCTGTATATCTCCCTATTTGGCGGGGCCAAAAACTCTGAGAGCTCAGGGTGAGAAGTGTTTACCCCTCCCTCCCCTCCGATCGTCGCCAATGTTTTGGGGAAATTTGGAAAGATGGTGGGTAGGCTGGTTAGGTGGACCTGTACTGGACGAGCATATTCTTTCAGGAAGAGTAGAAGGCTGTAATAGGAACTTGTGAAACTTTGGCAAGAGAGTAAGTAGGATGGAAAGAGGGTCGTACAAGACGAGGAATTTCGGGGTCATGGGGGAGACGAAGGCTTCATTTTGCAAAATTTTCGGCAACATGATGATGAGTCCTCAGGGAAATATTTTGTGCCCCATGAAGTGCAGTGTCTGAGCAATTCAAAGAGTAAGATTGAGTAGTTCATGTCAGTAAGAAAATAGAAAAAAAAACCTGAAAAGGACTCAAAGAAGATGAAAACTGAATGAGGGTTTGTTGTATGATGGGCCTGTGAGTTTTGCAGTCCATTAGAAAACCACTTGAATAATAAAATTCCTTCGAGTGATTTGGCGAACCGGACGTTCTCTAAATAACGCTGAAAGTAAAACAATAGCCCAAAAGACTAGCGAGAGTGGGTATGCGAAAACTCCGAGCGCTATTCGAAGACAGACAGCAGCAGAAGAGGTACTTAACAATCAGAAGGAGATTGTACTTTTTGCAATCTTAGGGAACACTTCTATTCACAATTTATCCACGAGCAGCGAGAAGGATGGGCTTCCAAGTCCTGAACAAAAAACCACCACCCTCTCTATGCGAACTTGAGTTGCAGAAGGTCTTAATTGAAGCACCAGTACAGCCGGGCAATCTCGCGTCATCGCGGCAAAAATCAAGGTGAGCCGATTTATCTTTCCCGATTGATATCTTCAGGTGTTCTACCACTACCCTGGATTTGTAACTGAAGAGGAATTGGTAAAAGAGAGTAGCTGAAGTGCTGAATGGTAGCTTTGTGGGTCGACAAGTGAAAAGGTAGGATAACAAACGGAAAAGGAGTCATAAATGGCCACGAATAACAGCTTATAAACAATTTGCCAGGAGCGATTGCAGAGAGTGTGAATGCTTACGGAGGAGCAAAACAACCCACTTTGAAACCACTCAACCCTTTCAGATGAATACGGTAAGAATTCAGAAGGGGCAACTGAATTAGGTTCAAGTCGAGAACATGTCCGTCTCCCTTGTCTTTTCTGTACGCTGCCTTTCGGATAGCATTCTCTATGGAAATCAACTTCCGCTCCAGGCAAACACCTTCATGTATCACTCCAACGAATGACGGACAGCTAGGGTGGGATTGGAAGGAATGATGATTCAGCCGAGATGTAACCAGAGCACCACATATGGAATTTCGCCGTAAAAACACGCTGGGGGTAGGGAAGGGGGAGAGGAGCCAGAAGCACCCAAAAATGATACCGCGACTGGGGTAGGGTCGAACAGTCTTTTCACAAAAAGTCCGCATAAGTAGTGGACAGGCCAATAGGGGCGACAAAATAAGTGTGTGGTTAAATTTGTGCCAGCTCAACTACACTCCATACCCCAGCGACGGGAGGGCGTGTCAAGTCTCCTTGAGTGCAGCAGAGGCTGCGGACCTAGGAAGAGTTGCCGGTCAGGGCGGAGGAGGCCGAAATGGGCATCCACATCCTCTCGTATCGTCCGGACTCTCTGATGCACATATTGTCTGGTCCTCTCATTGGATGGGCAAATATCCAGCGTCGTTACGCCGCCACTCATGGCCCCTTCGATACGCCCCCTCAGTCTTCGGGATACGCTTTGCCCGACTTATGTCGTTCCTGAAACAAGAGGCAAGCTTTCAGGAAAGCACTTGTCCTGAAAGCCCTAGACTCGTCTAGAGGGACATAATGACTTTGGTGCAGGCTGGGCCACCTTGCAGGCCAAATCGCTGACGATTCTTGATTTTTTGCATGCGAAATTTCGCGTCAGAAGGAAGCGTTGAGGTTGCTAAAGTAATCCCGCCAACGTTATCTAACTGTCGCACCTGTTATCTTCTCGTTTGCATGCTCTCTCGCTGCTCTTGTCTGATCTCTCGCCCGATTTATACATCGATTCTTTGTCTCTAGCCTAGGAGAACGAGTGTTGCCCTCAGAGCGTTCACTGCTATTTTCTTCACAGGCAAGTCAACTAGCAGAAAAATTTCCATTTTCCAATCCGGCAAGCGACGATGTTTTTGCTGGCTCATACCGAAGTTTGTCATCGAGATTACTCCTCAAAGTAGTAGCTAGTTGAAATCAATTTCGGGTATCTGGTGCTAGAAGAACCATCTCTGTAAATCAAAATACATGGCAAAGAGCTTATGCAGTCCAGAAACCAAGCGTATAGGGTCGAATTCCGACTTCATAGCCTTTTTATTCTTCGTAATACACTGGAATCAGGATGTATAAAGAGTAAAGGGTAATTGACTTGAGCACTGGCCGATTCAATGCAGTGATTTTTATGGTGTCTGAATGCACTCATAGTTGGACAATTCTACGATTTTGAATGAGAGACGAATGCATGGCGCATTCTGAACGATGTGGCAACTGGTGTACAGTAGCAGATATACAATGAATACGTTGCGCAAACGGTTTTTTTCGACAGCACATCGAGCTCAAGAAGTAGCGCTCGCAACATATGCACAAAAGCTGATTCGGTCGATTAGCACTGCTGCTCCAAAAAAATCATCTAGAGAGGCTCGACAGCAAGTCCTAAGCTACCTTGTTAGGATTCGCATTGGATCTACCAGCCTTCTGAGGAACTTCTTTGGAAAATGAAAGATAGTAAATCTAATCCAACGTAGCAATTCTCCCACAGTATTCTGAGCTAAGGGCAAGT
>MU932046.1:0-10969 GCA_036418165.1 Cooperia oncophora | reverse complement strand
GATTACGAGTGGACGGTCATGGTGATAGTGGTGTCCTCCGCCAATGCATAGTTGATGTTGCGGTACAGCTGCCGTGGCTCCAGTGCCGCGGGGCCTTTGATAGAATATGGCGCCCTCACACACCTCTTGCAGGAAAGCTCCTAGAATGTTCTACAAGCATAGCATGTTACGTCATGTACGAGCATCGAGAATCAAAAACTGTAAGCTTTTCAAAAACACTGACAGGACTTTCTTTCCAACCTAATAAATGTTGCACAAGTAGCAATAAAAAAATAACCTCAACCACAAAAGGATTACCTAAACCGAGACAAATCAATCCAATCGCGAAGCCCGCGCTCAGTTTATAAGCTGAAAGTTCTGGTGACGGTTCTTCATCAGCTCGTAGAGACTTTCCTATCTGAAATGCTTTGGCATTTACTATGACGTACAGAATAAATACCCAGTCGTTCTCGCTGCGAGTTTGGAACGTGTGAAAAGAAATGGCTTTGACACGGCGCCAGCCCGTTCTATAGCAATTATTCAAGCGGGCAAGCGTTGCCTTTGCGCGGTCGCCCTCCAAAGGCACGTTTCTCGCATTTTGTCGTCACATGTGCTATACGGACCTGACTGCGTATTACGTCGCTACAAATGCGGTCAAAACGCGTAGCGCACTATCATCTTCTTGTTGCAAAGAATTCCGGTCATGGATCGCCATTTGAACCACGCTGCACTCACACAAGCATTCACTTCTGAGTTGAGACCTCCATCGGACGTAACTGCTGATCCCAGATACTTGGATGTTTTTTTGAAGTGGCATCCATGGGCCATGAAAAGGAGTGAGCAGAGCAGGAGCATTGGAGTATCCCGATGGCGATAGGAAACTCCATCGAAAAGCCTGCCGTTCCGTTTTCTGCTAGGTTTGAATAAACGATGCACACCCATTTGACTAACTCTCGAGGACGCCATATTGTCGCAAGGCGGTCTACGGACAACTTGAATTTAATCCCTTTGAATGCGTCGATCATCTCTTTTTCTCTGCACCCTCTCGTCCTTGTTGCATTCTGTGCTCATTGTGACCTCACATATTCCAGCTTTTCACACATGGTAAGTGGCTCACCCACCCCGGAGTCCCCTCCCTTTGAAAAATCCCGCTTCCTGGCTCGCCATACGTTTTTTGCACGTTTCGATGCTTTGGCAGCCGCTGCCCTCTATCCGTCTGCGTCACAGGGTTTCGTAACAGGACCGCCTCCAAAAGTTCAAGATGTCACGTAACCGTCGCAAGGCGTACCACACCATATCATGTAGAAGACGATCAAAAGATTCACCAAATTTAGAAGTGCTACATGCGCAAGCTTTTGCTTCTCACAATGTTTCCATAGCAGAAGAGCAGCTGCCCTCATGACGTTGATGGTGCTACAACCGCTGAATAAAGATCCCTCCATGGCAGCAACATTTTCTTGTACGCCCTTCCTGCCCGTGCTTGCAAATCGACACAGTGCGGCCTCTGTGCAACCCCTCAGTGGCTTACAAGTGGCTTCTCAGTGGCTTACAAGTCGTTTCTTTGCATCATCTGGCGCTGAATTAAGGATATTAGTAAGAACAGAACAAGTTTGCGCTGGTTAAAGCAAGCTACGCGTGGCAAATTACGAAGATCAGAAGCAATGCGATAAGGAGCAACATATAAGCGAGGTGATAAAGTATCATTCCTCCTGCTGTGGTGGATTGCTCTGATGTGGTCGTTTCACCGTGTTCTTCATCTTCTCCTCCTGCCGACACTTTGCCTAGCCGAATACCCTAAGATTGATGATGAATTGATTGAGAAAGCCAAAGCTGGGCAGTGGATTTATCTAGGTGATGAAGACGATACAATGATCAAGGTGGGTGTAACGAATCTGCAATAATACATTTTAAGGGTAAAATACTTAGTTTTAACCCAAGTTATCCGCAGATTGTGAGGATGCAAAACGTTTTCCACAAGGACATCTCATACGGAGAGGCTGAACAGTTTTGTGAAGAAGATCGGGGGCACTTGCTGTCTGTCCGATCACAAGAGGAGGACACATATATATCAGGTAACGAATCGTCTCACCGACCTGATGAACAGGGAAATTTTGAAATTGTCACTTGGGCACATTCGCTGATCTGATCCTTTTCTCGATCTATGAACAATTTGATTTCGGTGTCTGGAGCAAATAATTATTTGACATCGTTATAAATAAATAAATAAATAAATAGATCCCTTTCCTATTCGGCTGCATCGCCAGGTTGATGTGAGCGCATTTGACTTCGTTGATAACATTAGTAGTCTTTCAGTAACTATTTTGAATTGAAAGACATGTCCCGCGATCTTCAGGGTAGTACAGTTCACAAGCAGAGAGGATGCAGGGAGGAGAGCTCGGAAATACATGATAGGGAGGTGGGGCAGGGGAGAAAACGTAGTCCAGTCACTGCCCCATACTATACCCGACGTTCATTTCCAGTGGCACTCGGTGGTGTAGTTGTTATCCTACCGACTCTTATCATCCTGAATGATAAGAGTGAAATGATAAGGCAACAAGTGAGAACTCGTCCAGACACGTCCATTCTTCACTGTTGGCTCACATAAGCTCGGATTGCTACGGGCTTCTGTCTCGAGCAGTCCATAAGATTCTTTTTGCTCTTTCTTCATACTCAATGAGGAAAGATCAGAAATCTCCAGTGGACGGTTGAGAGCCTTTTCAAAATCTAGGAAGGGCAAATAGCAGGATCGACTTTACTGTTCTAAGGCTTTCCCCGATACTATGCTGTGGTTGAGATCTTTCCGAGGTGCCACTAAAAATGTGTAAGAATCCTACTGTGAGTGGCTCCCTAGCACTCAAGAAAACATTGGCTTCTATATATTGCAGTATCTCTTGGTAATAGTGACTATTGAAAACATGACTCGTGAGCAGAATCTTAGGTCTAGAAGAGTCTTGTCTCCCGGAGCCACCTGACCGAGAACTCTAAAGGTGCGTGCCGCGATCACAAATGTTGAGTAGCGGGGCTTTATTCTCAGCAACAAATGTTGAGTAGCGGGGCTCACAACGGATGAAAAGGCGTTCGACCTTCTACAGTAACTCATGGAGGGCACTCAACGAGCGAATTGTTCACTCATTCTTTTGTGAAGAAGGGCTGACTCAGCGACATGAACTCTGCTTGACTTGAAAATTATGTAGACACCAGTCGGATCGCACGGCTGACGCCGAGCTCTCCTCCAAGAGAGGGGTGAAAGGGGGGTTATGAGTGGGGTTAAAGGGTCTGCAGTTGCAGTAGCATGCCACTTTTTCGTGTCAAAGAAAGTATGGGAAGGCTGGAGAGTGATGGTTCACGGTTGCGATCCACCTGATTCCACCCGCGCTATGCGCAAGGTGCAATACTTGTGTCAAACCAACACCCCGCAGCTAACACGCATTCATAAGCAGAAAACAACGAGGATTGGGGAGGCGTGGACAAGCAGGATGTCTAGGTAATTGGCGAATGACTAGCCGTGCAGTGATGCCGGTGAAGTCGAGAGATGGTTCCCATGTACGACCTTTTTGCAGCCCCTCCCATGCACTTTTTAGAGAAAGCAGCACAGCAGGTGTGAGGCTGTTCTTATCGCACATGGCAAGTACCAGAATCCACGGAGAAAAGGTAGCAGTTCGCCGCAGCCTCTCCTTGGTTGTAGCTGAATCTGAACCATTCTCCTATAACCTGAAACCTGGTTCTTTGCAGCGCGTTAGCTGGATTTCTTCCATTTCACCATCCTAATCTTCAAACTGAGCACACAGCCTAAACTAGGGCTGCGTCAGTAGATTTCATGCGCAGTCAGACCTATTTTTTCCTTTTAAATTGGTAAGAAAATTAAGTACTCACTAATGCAAATCCAGTTACAGATCTGGCATTGGCTGTATATGCAAAAGATGGGGGCGCATCCGACTGGTACGTGAGATTTCCCACCGGTTGGTTAGGATCATGGTCAGATGGATCTTCAACCGACTACGTTAGAAAGAAACTTGGCCATAAATGTATATGGGTGAGTTTCGTCTCTTACCATTTAAAACTAGAAAGTGCTTGGAGAGTGCTCAGATCGTAGTGTAAAGCAAGAAAGGGATCCGAATTAAAGAAGCCGGTATAATCATCAGTGCAGTGTTTTTTCGCTGGCAGCGCAGTAATATGGGGAGTCGCATCAATCTTCGCCCACGGATCATGGAGCATCAATCGCCTTTTTGCACGAGTTCTCTCTAGAGCAGAGAGATCAGCCAAGAGTGAGTAAGGGTAAAGCGGGGATGTCACTCTGGAACTTTCTACGAGACCAAACACGTCTCCCTGCACGTGCAAACATTACAGAAGTTACAACTTGTCATCACCTTTCCGTGGGAGATAAATACATGGCGCAATGAAGAAATACAGAGATTGTTGCGTTCTCTGATTTTTTTTGTGGATTTTCCTGTTTCTTATGTACTATACCAGTCGGATCACCCGGCTGCCGCCGGGTGCTCCTCCTTCTGTTTCACGGCCCGGCTTCGCCGGGCCGACCTGGCTTCGCCAGGCACTCTCCCTTGAGCGGGGTAGAATGCGCTAAATGTGCCAAACGGTAGCAGTTATACTTTTTTATGTAGGGGAATGGGTTGAAAAAAGCTCAACATCACCCATTATCTACCAACATCTGGGCCCCTCTTGCTTACTACTGACTTTCAGCCGTGAGAAGGTTGCACCATATCATTAAGGAGCGAAGTTGCGACATCAGAATGGGTAAAGATGAATTAGTCCGGATGAGTCCTTAACACCCGGAAGAGGCATAACTGCGGAGTCATGGGTGGCACTAAAAAAGAGGACAACACAATGGTTGTACATGTCAAAGCGTGTGTCGCACGACAGCTCGAATATTTGCACCAACAGGACGTCTTCACTCCCAATTGATGGGTTACCTCCTTATTTTGCTTCGATTGCAAGCGCCGCCTCCTAAAAAATCACGTAGCAGCCAGATTGGTAAATTTTTCTGATTTTCCCGTTTCAGCCGCGCGCTACACATATGCCCCCCCCGCTCGACAAAATTTCATGCAACACGAACACATCAATGATTCAGTTGACATCAAGGAAAGAATTCACACACTGAGCTCTAATACTCGGCATTAAAGCGGTAAGAAGTGATAAAAATGTAGCGCAGATGGTATCTTATCCATTTTTATCGATTGATAAGATTACCTGTCACCCGTCATTAATGTCCTCATGACAAAACCTCTATGATTTGGTAGCGTGAACCATCTTGAACAGCGACGACGACTGCAACTTCCTTTATCAGCCCTTATCAGTAGTTATCGCTTCCAGTCACCCACGGTTGATGTCCCCTTCTCACCCTCTATATCACCTGCTGGGACGTGCACCTCGCTGATGCTGTGACCTGCGCTGTGAATACGATGACCTCACCTTTCCAACGCTCCTTATCGAATCTTATCAGCAGCTTACAGTTCTTGTCCCCCACCAATAATGTTCTTGGCCCGTACCCTATATCATATCTTAGAATCAAGAGCTAGTTGACGCTGTCAGCGGCTATATGATTATGGTGACCTCCCCCTTCTGAAGCCCCTTATCGAATCTTATCAGCAGCTCGCAGTTTTTGTCACTCAGAAATAATGTTGTTGGTCCGTACCCTATATCATGTCTAAGTATCAGGAGCTAGTTGATGCTGTCAGCGGCGTTATGATTATGGTGACCTCTCCCTTCTAACGCCTCTTATCGGATCTTATCAACTGATATCACTTCCTGTCACCCACCAATAGTGTTCCCGTCACACCGCCTACATCACTTCTTGAAATCAATGTCTCACTGCTACTGGGACCGGCGCTATGAATTTCGTGACACACAGACAGACGCACACACAAACATACACACACACACAGACACATACTTAGTGAATTATATAGAGTAGGATTTGAAATTTTTCTGGCGGTTGTTTTCTCATCTCTCACTGTTGCTGCGTGCTTCCACTCGAGCGTGCGCTACCCCCCCCCCCCTTGACCGTATCCCCTCCCCTCTGCTTCCTCCACTTGCACATGCTCATGTCCCGCTGAGCACGTGCAGGTGGAGGAAGGCAGAGGGGCCCCCCTTCGGCCCACCCCCCCCTGCCCCCGCACGAGCACGTCCAGCTGCCACGCCAGCAGCTCGTGCAATGGCTCGGAGTGTACCGAATGGTTGTCTTATATAGCGGAGGCTGTTATCCTAATCAAAACATTGGATTGATACATCTGCACCTATCGGTTTCCGGTTTGCTTAGCGGTCGTTCTTCCTTCCACTAATTCTAACCCGTGAAGCATTTTGCGGACAAATGGTTTATAGAATGAAAAGGATTTGAAATTTTTCTGGCGGTTGTTTTCTCATCTCTTGCTGTTGCTGCGTGCTTCCACTCGAGCGTGCGCTACCCCCCCCCCTTCACCGTACCCCTTCCCCTCTGCTTCCTTCACTTGCACGTGCTCAAGTCCAGCTGAGCACGTGCAGGGGAAGGAAGCAGAGAGGGAGGGGGCACTAGGCGCCCCCCCCCTCGGCTCCACCCCACCCTGCCCCCGCACGAGCACACGTCCAGCTGCCACGGCAGCAGCTCGTGCAATGGCTCGGAGTGTACCGAATGGTTGTCTTATATAGTGGAGGCTGTTATCACAATCAAAACATTGCATTGATACATCTGCACCAACCGATTTCCGGTTTGCCTAGCGGTCGTTTTTCCCTCCAGTAAATCGAACCCGTGAAAACATTTTGCGGACGGACAGACATACATACTTACATACATACATACATACTTACATACATACATACATACATACTTACATACATACAAACCGACACACAAGTTACTGGTTTATAAAATGAAGGGATATACAGTCCTCATCATTGCGGACCGGTGGGGCGTGTCAGTGCGGCTGCGTTTGGCGCGGTGCCAAAGTCGTTCTGCACCAGTTGTTGAAGCGGGCAAGTGACATTACTGTATTATATCCTTCGTATTACTCGTTTTCTACCACTTTTTGTCGCATACGCGTTTCAACAAAAGGCTGAGAACGGCTTCAACAGTGTGCACACTCATACTGGCTGACACGCCCCACCGGTCCGCAATGATGAGGACTGTACCTCCCCACCCGTTCCTGCCACTGGTCAGCTAATTTTCAGGTAAAAAGCAAAATTTCCGGGAAATTTAGGAAAAAAAGGTAGGAAGTTGGGAAAAATCCGAAATGGAGGGAATTGGGAGGAGGTCGTACTCTCGCGGTTTTTTACGCTTTACAAGTGCTATTCACACCACCCCCCCCCCCCCCACTTCCCTCTTCCCCTCAACAGCTCGATGAGAACCGGGAACCAGGGGAGGGGATCGTACCAACCCTCTAAAAAAGGTTACCACGGCTGATGTCATTGTACATACGCTTATAACTCCCTTCACAGAATCCCGCAAATTCTGACAGTGCCACAAATTCTCACAACAGATTCGAGGATGGTTTGTATCCGGTTTGCTTCGCAGTCTCTCACCGCGTTCACCTTATTCCAAATGCCGGGTATAACCTATTGACTCGTCTTATTAGGACTAAATTTCGCGCACTGCTCACGCCCACCCATAAGTACACTAGAGCTTGCCATTTCATAAATTGTACAAATTAGGCGAGAAGTTGCTGCAGTAGTCTTCCTTCGAACGGCCACAACTTTGTACACGCAAGGTACAACATCTTTGTGTGGAGCACATGGGGGGAGGGGTAATCAATGATCCTAAACACGATTCTAACACTTATTTCTGGCGTCAGAATGGTCCCGAAAGTTCCCTGAATGAGTGCACTCTACGAGTCCATCAAGAGAAGGACTTGGCTCCAAGTTACGAAAAGTGGCACTACAGCTGAATGTAAGTGCCATAGCCGAAATCAGGACACTGATATCATATAAAGATCATTTTTTAGAAAAGCTCTTGCTCAGTGGTATGTGAAAATCGAAGTTGTCGAAGAGCACCGACTCGTGGAGTATAACTAGTGGGAATGCGCCTATAAATGGCAGATATCCGAGTTAGAATCATAAACGGGCAAGGCGAGAACAGCGAAACGTGAAAAAATGCAAAAACTCGCATTGCGGGTGAAGTCGAACCACCAACCCCACCCCTCACTGAGCCTTTGTGAATCCTCCGCGCTATCCACTAGCCATCCGATCGGTGCAGCTGCTCAAAGCAGCTGATCGTTGAAGAAATCATTCCAAGAACAGTCCACTAATCACGTGCCGGAAGTAAGACCCTATTTGTATTTTTCCATTCGGTGATTTAGAGCCCACAGAGGATCAAGAAGAATCTGTTTGCATGGACCCCTTTTTCACTCCTTTTTGGTATTCCCAGAGGCGTTCAGGAAAAATGAACATCAGTTTGGTACTCCATGCACGTGACCCCCACATCATGCAAAAAACCGTTTTCAAAAAGCGCTCCACGTCCTGAACGACCTCCCTGGTGAGTGACGCTGACCGCAGGTTCATCCAGCATGCGTGCAGTCAAGGTCCCTGAGGCCTGCAGTAGAAGACCACATTTGAAGATCGTTGGAATAGAACTTATATTTTCGCATTGTTTGCCACTCGTATTATTCCAGATGCTGCCAGAGGGAATTACAAGAGTGCGCGAGGAGGATACGGGGCTGACTTCTTGTGACAGTTTTTCCCTTGATTATAGGAATTTTATAATTTGCAAGAAATGATAGTCTTAAGATGAAAGACTGCTCTCTTATTGTATTGTAACTTCCAAAGAATGAGGTGAATCAGGCAATGTGAATGAATAAAGGTTTTTTGCTCTAGCAAGCAACAGCAGACTGTTCTCTTTCAGTCGTATTTAGTGCAAGCGTAGAATGCACGACTCTAGTTTTTGTTGCGCCGCTCACGTTCGGAACTAAGGATTGAAGCATTAAACCATGTCATACTGTATGGACGTTCCTCAAGAATGGGACTATACGCATTGTCTGCTCAACCTACCATCACGGCAAGCATTACATCGTGAAAGAAAGAAATGGATTGGGGCACGACTCTCGCCCGTATTGCGATGCGACACGACCTCCTCCCCGTGGCTGTTGGATGTTGTGCGAATCTTACTGAATGGGTACCTGAGTATCAAGGAATATTTAGTCAACCAGTCGACCACAAGCCTGAAAATTTAAGAAATAGGTCTCTTAGAAGCATGACGCCGTCCAAACGAAACAACACAAACGAAGCGGATAGTTACTGCATATATTCTGCTAGCACGGCATAACAGTCAAAATTTTTACATCACAGTGGCAACTGATCAATTCTCTAATCACGTAACCAGGGAAGGGGTAAGAGCATCACCGAGGACGAGTTTTTCCAAGTCTGCTGCTCGAGAAAAAACGAAAAAATATAGCGTGGGTTTGGAAAAATAGGGCGGTCAAGGCTAAATAGCGCCAGTACTTGGGCTCCAAAGGGAGGAGAGGGACACAACTGTCTTAAAGGCACTTTCCGCGATAAAATAAGGCTATGACCTCTCAAATGTGTCGGACGATCCGGAAGACGATTTTTGAGGCTGCGCTACTTTCAAAATGTGAAAACGGCAAGAACTCCGCTAGAAGCTGACTAATTAGGCCCATGGACACCCCTTAGGCCCATGCCGACCCTCACCGGCTGCTAGCTACTAGCTAGTAGCCACTATGTTATCTTTCTCTATAACATTTCGGACTGCTTTTTCTGCTGCTTTTCTCCGCTAATCAGATACTTAGCACTTTTTTGTGCCTATTTGAGTTCCGTTTCCCGCAATTTGCAGTCGCGAACGGTGCCTTTAAGGGTACAAGCCGCGTCCTTGAAACAACCGGCTCCCATTGTCCTCTGTCTCCCATCGAACAGCCGCGCCAGTTTTGACTTTCCGAACTTTCTGACTTCTGGATTTATGCCACAACCTACAGCTGTACTCTTCCTCTTACTCTCGGCTGCTGGCTTATACTGCGCAACTTTTTTTCTGGACAACCTTAGTGGTGAGGTTGTCATCGCTCCGAAAATTATTTTTATCATCAAAATAATTTTTAGCCTAGTTGCACCCAAATGGGGTGATTTTGTTGCACCCGTGAAATTCACTGACACTCCCATGGCAATTTCAAGCGTCATTTACGTCCCATGCGAACACAATCTCAAATGCCACCCATGCCACTCCGTGCAAACAGGGGGCAATCGATCGATAATGCCAAGCATTGCCAGAGTTCAGCGGGTTCCTCTATTCATTGGGACGCACCCCTCTCTGCTTTCCTTGCATAACGTAAATCTTTTACAGCATCTTTTTTATAGTATCCATACCCCACTCAGATTCACAAAAACGTTGACAAGTAATTGAACTGCACATCGGGAAACATTACACTGTGAAGCAGAGGAATTAATTCATGATCAAGCAACCACCTCCCCTCACCTCCTTCCCCCCCCCCCTTAGTCGGCAGCGCGACTGATTTACTGCTTCCAATTAATGATCAGGTACAGATGTCTATCCCACAAGAAGCTAATCATTGCAAGTTGGATTTATAGTGGAATATAAGGGAAAGGGGGGCTTTATAGAGGGGCAATTTTTGCTCGACGCTGTGGTTTTCCCTGAATCCACTTCAATTACTGCCACCTTGCGTAAGCAGCTAGGGGACTCCAGTGTAGGCGACTCGTAACAGAACACAGTAATAGTGACTGAATGGTAAAGAATAATAAAAACAATTAAAATTTTGCTGCTCCTGCAACATACCGTTTTATGGCATTTTGGCTCAAAACAGTCATGACTTTTAAAACCACCACAACCGATTTTCCTCCCCCATAAACTGTTAGATTTCAGTATACATCAACCACAATTCATTCCTCTTTCCTTTTTTATTCCTTCTTCTCTCTTCCCTCTTCCTTATTTCATACCCTTCAAATGCCAATCCAGAAGATGCGATGAGAAATTACCTCTTACCTTTGGACCCTCGTAGCGATAGAAGAACCGGTTGACAGAAGCACTGTAACCTGCTGTTAGAGA
>MU932044.1:0-13371 GCA_036418165.1 Cooperia oncophora | reverse complement strand
AATGTCCGATAAAAATTTAATAAAGTGTAACTTATAGCGCCTTGAATGTTATGGAGGCAAAATGACTTTTTTTTGTGACCTCGGACAGGCGCTGCGTGAAGCCTTTTCCAAGGAGGGTACCTCTATAACGCCCTATTGAGCAACAACTTTACGTCCCAAACGCCTTCCTTGCCCGCCCGCCCACAAACGGACGACCGTTTCTGACGCTCGTATTCATTCATTTGCTGAGCAAATTATGAAGCAAAGGGATTGGTATGAAGCGGCGGTGATGCTGCATGCATATATGGGTACACATATGCAGCCGTACCTTCGGTAGCGGTGATTGGCAAGATGCGTACGGGAAACTCGTCCGAAATCGATTTACAAGTCACTGAGAACGGAGGCTTTTTCTTCGCCGGATTTTGACCGTTTCACTCCGTTCTTTCGCCATTTCCCCACTATACAGCGCCCTACTAGCATTTTAGGCTAAGTAGGAAACCATCGTGCCAACTGCCTTTAAGGCACACCGTATAACGTCACGTGGGAAGCGGTCGAATACTTTCTCCAGAAGGGAAGGAAGGCTAGATGGACATGCTTCTTTTTCTCACGATGTTTCTCCAGCAAGAGGCGAGCGGCATGTATGGCGTCGATGGTGCTACAGCCAGTCACGAAGCCACACTGGTTGGTAGAGAGCTGGACGATATCACGAAGACGCTTATCAACAATTCGCTCAAAAATTTTCATGCTGTGCGAGAGCAAGCGAATTGGACGATAATTCTGAGCAGTCTGCAGGTTGCCTTTTTTCTTCCAGATCGGATCGTCGTGCCCTCTTGCCATCCTTTGGGCATTTTCTTCTCTGCAACGACCTGATTGAAAAACATTGTCAACCATTCGGCAGCATGCCAGCAGTGTGACTTCCATACTTCGACCGCCACGTCGTCAGGGCCCGTTGCCTTGCCTGGCTTCATCTTCTTCTCGCCTCCGTTTCCTTCACGCTTATCTTCTGAACGGGACCGTATGTTGGTAAGGCGCAGGGATGGCCGGGTGTTCATATTCCACTGTGGAAATTTCCTCAAAGTAGTCGCGCCATCGCCTCAGCACCTTTGTTCGGTCCATCGGAAGGCGGCCCTTCTCGTCATTGATGCCAAAGAACTTCTCCACATCTTCGGTCTGGCGGTGACGAGCTTTAGCAAGTCGGTAAATGTGCCGCTCGCCATCTCGTGTTTCCAGCTTCTTGCTGATTTCATCGAAGTGAGAGGCTTTTGCGGCCGCCACAGCCTTCTTTGCCGCTTTTTTCGCTTCCTGGTATTTTTGCCAGTTGCCAGCTGACTTGTCTTCGAGGAACAAGTGATAGCGCTTCTTCTTCTCCTGAACCTTTTCAATTCTACGCCTTCAAGTTTCGTTGTGCTAGAAGCTCAAGCCGAGCACCTTGGGCAACTCGTTTTGGCAGGCAGGGTACAGCACTCGGGGTTATGTGACGGAATGGGACGCTCGTGGAGCCTACGACCGCCCCTCGACAGAAGGTTAGGATACGACCCCCCCCCCCCTCTTTCTACTTGGCAGAAACCAGATGCATCGTTCACCACAAATGGCTTCCTGAAAACGATCGCATTTCCGGGAGCCCCACGCCGACTTTTCTCTGAGATCCAGCAATAGAGGCTGTCTCCAGGCGTCACTGCACTATAGGCTGCAACAGCTCGATTACCATACATTTTGTCCTAGGCAGATTCAGAATAGAAATCCTCGTTCGATAACCATAGTATGCCATGACAACTGTAAGAGGATCAGAATACGATCGAAACCCATCGGAACTAATGAGTGACTCACTAAATAGCAATTGTGAAAAAAAGTAAGCCCCCAAGGTCAGGCAAGATCGTGTCATGGCCTCAGTATGTGCATTCAATGAATGGTGACGGGGAAATCATAAAAACATGAACGACACAACAAAGCGAAACATGAAAAATGCAAAAAAATGCGAAGCCAAATGAAAAACAAGAAATATCGGGCGCCCAGGTAAATTCTTTCTATACTTGGCCCTATGTATCGATCGCAAGGCTGCGACGCTTTTTCGCCTGGCAAAAAACGTTATTTGGGGGCCGCTGGTTAACCCTCGAAAGTCAGCGTTCTGGCGGTTCTTTTCAGGAGCTTATATCTCTTTTAGCCTGTGAGAAGCTTTGGGAATGGGTGTAGCATGCCAATCGGGCCCAAAGTTTTCTACTTGTTGTGTTTATTTCTACCTAGTTACAAAACCTTGAGCAATCGCCCCGTTGGTGAAATACTCGAGACGGGGTTGTGGATAGCGCTAGGCGGGGTAAATCGCGAGCTGGTTTCCATGCTTCACGCGAGGATTGCTTCGTTCAAACGCAATTTCATCAGGATTAAAATCGTCCTGAAACCCCTCCATCTTTTCTCTTTCCAATAAGCTTTACAGTTTTTCTGAAGACCCACTAGTTCAGGAGATATTTTAGATGGGTCACACAGACGCGCTACCCTCTCACTCACCCGAAAAATCGACTCCTGTTGCGTATTGTTGAAGATAAGCCCTTTCAAAAAACTCCAAAAACATGTATTTCCCTTCCATATGAGTGGGAAAGAGGAGCCTTCGGCTAATCCCACCTGATCGATTTTGCGTCCCGAGTGCCGTGCTGTGTACGGCCTGCCTTACGTAGAGTAGGTTGGGAAGGTGTAAACTTCTTTGTTACAGCGTGCTTTTATCTATGCAGCAGAATGTTTGGATTTATGGGTTTGGAAAGGATAGATCGCACGAATCCATGTTTTGCAGACGTATGTATGTTATTCATCTGCGGTACTAGGCGTCATAGCTATCAACATGATATCTTATTTTACTTATGTTTATTTATTATTTATTTATTTATTTATTCTTAATATTCTTGCTACGTTGCTTATAAATTTTTTATTACTCTGTAGTCCTACTTACATCCGGGTCTTCTGGAGCTTTTATCCGCCTCCTTATCCATTCAATTTAGGAAATGAACTTTTCGTACTGTTTTGAATGCTAGCGAGCCTACTTCTTGCATTACTCCCCACCTGTCACCCCGCGGGCAATGTACGAAACCCCATTATTGGGGATTTCGCATGAAAAGAGGGCTGTCAAACGTAGCATTTCAATCTGTAAAGAATACACTCATAATAATTTTCATTTTTTTAACATCTTAACTTCCATAGCTCCACTCCCACTATCAACTGAAATGTCGAAGCATTGCCCGGCTCTGAGTGACCCTTGAGATTACGACCCCCCTCTCCCCAGCGGCCGCACCAAGTACGACCCCCCTATCGGGATTTCGCACACCGATTGCTGCTACCCTGATTTGCAGCACTTCTTCCAGGTGCGAAACGTCAGGTGACGCGTTTTGGAATTCGAATGCACGGACCTTACCTGTTCCCATAACTGCGAAAACAGAGAATGACAACTGTAACCGCCTTTCGTTGCGCCCACGTGCCCGTTAAGGTCACCAGCGACAATTATGACGTCCTCTGACGGTACCTCAGCTGTCTTCTCCTCAAGCAGAGTCCAAAACTCGTCCTTTGATTGTTCAGCACATCAGGAGCATATGCAGAGAAGAAGTGGTACAGGGCTGTTCCATAGCAAGAACAGTCTTCATTTGCACGGTTCGATCGAACACGCTTGCTATCGAGTCACGGGAACGTCGTGAGACGATTATGGCCACACCGTTAGTGGTCCTAGGCGTACCGCAAACAATGGCTTTGAAACCCGACCAAGAATTCTCGACTTGCAACTGGACCATCTTGTTTCCTGCAGCTGCCCCCCAGCAGGAAATCGACTCGTCCTGCCGCTTCCAGTGCCTCTGCTCAATTCAGACGAACGTCCCGGGTCAAGATTCCAACAGTTTGCCTTGCAATATCGGACTATATATTACGCTAACTCCAGGGATTTGGACGTAGCTAGCTCGTCCGCCGAACCTTGCCAACCGAAGACCCTCCGCTACTTTCTAGCGCTCGCCAACCTTACAGCGAACGTGCGCGTCGGTACCCCGCGACGCGTAGTAGCATTATCTCGATTATACCCTCATCATCCGGCCCAGTTGATTGGGGCGGTCGTCAACGCGGGACCGCAGCGCGTGCCAGGAACTATTTGCTTTTTCCAGACTAATTTAGTCATTTTTTCCAACTTTTCACTGTTTTGGCTACTTTTTCCCAGATTAGCAGCTCCTTATCTTCACAAGGTGGAAAAAATGACTAAATTAGCCTGGAAAAGCAAATAGTTCCTGGCACGCGCTGCGGCCCGTGACTGACCCACAAACTGATCAACTGCCGGATGACGGAACTTAACATAGGGGCATGGATTAAAAACATGTTACCACGGAGTGGTTCATCCCGTTAAATGGCCGCCGCCCGTCACGAGAGCGCCTGTCATCTGCCTTTCGGGATGTCCTTGCGTTCATCGGCAGCTCGCCAGATGCGAAGCAGTATCCAGCGGCACCACGTGGAGGAGATAAGATCCTTCCTCCACCATGCGCCTACTATCAGATACTGAATAGTCATTCGTTATTGTCAGTTTCGACACATTTCTCTTTCAAAGTGACAGCATTTTCTTTGCAACTGATAGATGGGACTTGTCAGCAGATATGTGGTTTCTAAGCCGAGCTAGCATCTAGGACTATAGCTTCCGATGCCCTGCCGTGCGGAACGACTTCTTCCTCTACAAAAGAATCACTGCGAACGCAAGAACATGGTATTAGGGCCTAACCTTCAAAAGATCACGCGAACGAGAAATGTATAGGCTAATATAGGCTCAATGTTGCCATATTGCAACAGCTAGAACTGAACATGAGTAGCCTCATTCAAAACACCTCAGCTCGTTGAACTCAATTTCGCTCACCAATTGTTGGGATCGTTGTGATTACCTCGCCAAGTTTGAGTTTATATAGAACCGTAGTTTTTCCAGCGTTATCCAGACCAACCTGAACAAAAAGTTTTGCCGAGTCCATACATTCCGACACTGGAGAATCATGAAATCCGGAAATGAACTAGATATGTATCGATTGGCCTCCAATTCTTTAGGTTGCGTTCATACCGTGGGTCGTCGTCGTCAAGTCGGCGTGACCGACGTTACTGTAATCGACTATTCGCGAAGATTATATACGTATCGATTAGAAGAAACCACGTCAGTCGGTACATATCTAATCTTCTGTCGTCGATTACGTCGACACATGGATCGATGCTAGTCTCTAGTCGCCGAAAATGTCGGTTACGTCGCTTTCGTCGGATCAATACATATTTACTCTTCGCGAAGTAGTCGCAGAAAACGTCGGTTACGTCGGTTTCGTCGGTTACGTCGACGTTGACGACGACGTCGCACGGTATGAACGCAGCCTTACAAGGGAGGTCTTTCAGGTCGTGGCGCGCTTTTTGGAAATGGTTTGTTGCTTGTTGTAGGGGTCCATACAAGGATCACAAAAATGGGTTTCATTTTTGTGATCCTTCATATGGACCCTACAACAAGCAACAAACCATTTCCGAAAAGCGCGCCACGACCTGAAAGGCCTCCCTTGTTAGACCGACATATGCGATTTTCTTTTGGCGGACTCTTCGATTCAGCTTCGATGAACCAGTCCTGCCCAACATCGGTTGCTGTCTCGTGTTTCACCTATTAAGAAACGTTCCCCAAGAAACAGCGCAATTATTTCACCTTCTCACAAGGGCAGCTTAACGTGATCCAGAAAGCTCGTTCGAACTTGTGTAGTTAAATTCCTTGTAGTACCGTTCGCTTCGCGGATCTCCAAGTGTCTCTATTCGTGGTGGTACAAGGCTTAGTAGTTCAGGCTCCACCAATAATGGTAAGATGATGTTAGTTAATGGCATTCTATTGATTGTCCGAACCAGAGCCTTCGTCAAAATTCTTGAAGCAGCTGAAGCTCACCATTAGGAATCCGGCAAGGTTTTTTCCCGAACCAGAAAAGGCGGAAGCGGGACCACGTCGTCCCCATTCCTTCCCTGGAAAGCACAAACAGCAACGCTCAATGCGCCAGCAGCCAAACAACTTACCACTGTGTGAAAACTGATGCAAAGTGCGACTTCCAGTTATTATCATTTACTCACGTGGATTCAGATTTTGGAACGTGTCTTTACAATTTATCGTTCAGTGATAACCATGCTTCCACGGAGTCAGTCATGAAAAGCTCCGGGCCCAATCCACTGACGTCGTCGATGATCATAATACCTGCATTATTGAAATACCCTAGCTTCTCCGCCTCAAGCAGGCGCAGAGTTGAACAATTGGGGACAAGCTCTACACTCACCTACATGGATCTCGATCCTCGCTGTTTGTGGAGCGCATGGGTCCGCAGCTGCAGTAGCTTACCACTTTATTCGGTGAGCGGTACACAAGAACAGAGCTATCGGATAGTGATCCGCGTATGCCGCCTCCGTACCAAGGTACATCACTGGTTCGGGATTTTGGTCGAGTCTGTATGATCCCTCCTTTACAACGTCCGTGAAGCGAGAAAAATCAACTATCAAAATAAATTTTTCTCAGCCCAAATACCCCCCTCCTGGCGGCCAAATACGACCCCCCCCCTATTGGGGATTCCCCAGCCATTGAGGCGCCCAGCCATAGCTATAAGCGCTACTTTCTCTGTCCTCTCCCTTCCGGCGGGCAAAGTATGGCTCGCGTATGAAAAACTCACCCGTGCGCGTATGCGGCGCGGTTTCTTCACGGCACCGCGGCGACGGGCGGGCGAAGGGTGATCGCTTGCGCCTCCGCCACTGTGCTTCAATCAGAAGCCCCTTTTATGCCCCATTATGTGGAAGGAGGAGGAGAGAAAAGAGGATTGAACAAATAGTGAACGCTCATAGGTGAGTTAGTGGTAATGGTGAGCAGAGAATACAGAAAAGTCGAGAATCAGAGCGTATTATTTCAGTCAACAGCGGAACTGGCAGAATGATTCCCTTCGAATGGGACGTGACGTTATAGCGTTATAAGGTCACAACCAAGTTGGCTTTTGCCGAACCTCAGCTTGAACTTTCGTGTAAAAGCTGCTTGCGTCGTTTTCACAATCGAAGGGAACTATGCCGCCAGTTCTGCCATTCACTGAAGTAATTCGTGATAGTCGACTTTTCTGTGATCTCCTACCACTACCACTAACTCACATATGCACCCACTATCTGTTCAATTCCCTTCCTCTCTCTACTTTTCCCTCCTCTTCCTTCCACATAAAAGAGGCTGCTGGATTGGAGCACAGCGCCGGAGACGCGGGCCATCGCCTTTCGCTCCGCCCTGCCGCCGCGGCGCCGTGAAGAAACCGCGCCGCATACGCGCATGGGTGAGTTTTTCCCTCCTCCGGCAAAGTATGGAGGCAGCACACGGCTGCTATCCTACAGTCTCGTTTCCATGCACTTCTGAACGCAGTAAGAGATGCACGCTACTGCCGCTGCGGTTGGATTCTCCGCACACAAGGCAAGGAGCTGCGTCCACGGAGATGAGTGTGCAGATGTCTTTAGGAAGCTAGTCCCAGGCTATGAAGACATATAAACACGCACGCACCACCTTATAGCAGCGATGCTATATTTATAGTAGAAAAGTGGCGAAAATGCCAAGTAAAACAGTCAAAAACCTGTGAGAAAGCCTTTGTTCTACACTATTCAGTAAGCAATTTCGGACGAGTTCCCCGTTGGCAGTAACCGCTACGGTACTTAGGGCTGCATGTTTTGTACTCATCTATCCATGCAGCACCGCAGCCGCTTCATATCAATCCCTTCGCTTCATATTGTACTTCGCAAATGAAGCGATACGAGCATCAGCATCGGTCGGACATTTGTGGGCGGCGGGCGTCCGGGTCGGTATGTTGCAGCTTGATAAGAGGGTACCTTCCTTGGAAAAATCACCAATCGGCCCTGCTCAGGGCGGCGAATTCTGTCCTGCTAGGCTATTAATCCTGTACGTTTTGCAGATTCATCGTGCCAATTGGATTTGATGCATTTATTTAAGCTCTCAAATTCATGCAGCATGCGTAACAACAACAGTAACAACATAGTGTAAACAAATGGCTAAAACCTATGAGAAGAACGGACAGGAGAATCTAAGATGTCGTCGGAAAATATGCACGCTTCCCAGTTGTGATGTTTTTCAGTCCATCATAGAGATCAGAAATAATGCCCGACTTCGACGCGAGTGCGGGGCGTGAAAGATACGGAACATTACCAGCAGGCTGAAAAATTGAATTCCATAGCAAAATGGGTAAACCGGTAAACAAAAATCCTACTTTGCATTCCTCAGGGTGACAAATGGGGAGCTTGAAATAAGCATAAAGAGGAGTGACTAGTGAGTCCCTACCAAACCAGAATGAAGCTGGGGGCGTTCAAAATAGATGGAAGTGAATCAACAATGACTTCAATGGGTGACTGACACCGAACTTCACTGTTGAAGATTCCTCGACAGAAGAAGAAAGGCCTATTTTTATTTTCGAGGGAGGAAGGAGGCCAGCCGAGCATTTCCCTCATTTCCCTTTCTTTTTTTCTCGAATCGTACTCTAGAATTTCCTGATAGGGACGATTTGTTCTTTCTTTGGCTTTCGGGGGATAGAGTCGGGGCGACCCAAGGAGAGCGGAATGAGCCAGACTTCGGCTTCTCTGCTCTACTGATATTGGTCAGTTAGCGAACGATTCAGGAGGAAAAGACCAGTGGGAAGCAAGCCCTATCCTTTGAATCGACCTGTCTGATTGCGATGTTATCGACTGTATGTCGAGGTCCTTCTGATAAGATGTTGAAACCACCGCTCGTTGCCTCCTCAACAACTGATGGAAAACGGGTTGGCGCCGCGCCAAACCTCCTCTACCTAACACACTTTAGCGTCAACGGCGACCATGGAAATACAAGCGAATCATTTGAAACCTTTGCTTTCACGTGTTGGGGAACAAACGTGCTAGGAGGAAACGCTGTCGCACAGAGACAGACAGACTAGGTATCTTGTCCTTCATATCAGCTACATTACAAGCAGAGTAGCTATAAAATGCGTTTGAGGCTTACCTGGGACTCTAGCAACATTCGAGGTACCATAATATCTGTTCCTCTAGCAAATATAGTAACTTTGGAGAGTTCTGATGATGGAATAGGCGTAATCAAATAAAATAACTTTTTCTCGAGATCAATAGCTCGTATTATCCCTAAGCAAGATAAAGGCAATAAAACCCAGATGAGTGTAATCTTGAATAGAACTTACCATAGCCGTGACACTTCAAAAGCGGCGATCCTTGGCACACAGTGGAAATTAGGGGGAGGGATCCGATTCCCAGTAATCGTCGTGAATTCTGTCACGGGAACCACAGTTGTAAATGAAAGGTATCAAAGAGAAGGCTGAAAGGTGAACTGACCAATGGCTGATCTCCTGAATGCGAGCACAGCGCAACAATTTGTACGTTCATCGTCGCAAGGAAATAACGATCATCAACGTAGGAATAGTCTTCAGGAATGCAGATAGTAATACGTCTGAAAAAAATGTGTGTAGTACAATCAAAGTGAAACTCACTTGAAATGATAATGACGCCCTCAAAACATCCATAGTGAAAAGAAACAACAGGATGGAGATGATGTAGCGGCAAGTGGTGCCGCCTAACAAGAATGTTGTCCGAGGTCAAAGTCCTGAATGGCTCCAGCCTGGACCAGCCGAGTTTTCAATCCCTCTGGAAGGTTAGTTAGAACCAGACTCATCTAGGGGACAGAAACATTGTCCTGCACATCGGCTGGCATGTGCAAGTCATTGTATAGACAGATCGCATTCATATGTTACTATGACTGTGAGTGGAAGTTGAAAGCGGGGGCATCCCACAGGGAGATCGGATTAAATTTGAACGTCACTATTCCCCCTATGGTTTTGGTAGCAAACGACAATATCCGTATCGCACGTCTGATTTTTTTTCGCAAATTTTATGTCGAATATGTTGCAAGCACTACGGCACAATAAACTAGGCCCTAACAGTGCACTGCGAATGTAGGTCGCCACTTCGCTAACGGTTGAAGGTCGTACTTATCCTCATCCCTTCCTTCTCATTGCCTCCTTTGTAAGAACACTATATCACACTAGGCGACACCAGTCGGCTCTCAGTGTAGAGCATCGTTGCAAGAATCGAGTCTCATGGTGGTGGAGTGGGGGGAAGGGTGGTCGGTCACCCCCCCCCCTCACCACCACCACCATAAGACTCGACTCTTGCAACGATGCTCTACACTGAGAGTATCTGAGTAGGTGACCTTGTACTTCAACAACTGGAAAAAAATTCATCAAAGTCCAAGGCCACGCCCAGTTAGTCGCTGGGAGTGCCTTGGACTTTGAGAAAATTGTTTTCCAGTTGCTGAAGTTTTCTCTGAAATTCCGGGAGAGGTTAACGTCGCCACTTCACCCATCACGACGCTGTACGCCGGCTGAAGCAGCGTTTTCACATTATTAACAACAGCCAGAGAACGTTGGTTCAGACGCTCTTTCTCGAGAGGGACTTTTGAGCTAAATTTTTGAATATTCGGAAAATCATCACATACAAGTGGCTGTGCGGAAGTTATGAAAGACAGCCTCTGAGGTATGACGATGATGGGACTCATCCCACCGAGCACCTTCTACATCTGATTGATGGGCAAACTCGGCAAACACAGGTGTAGTATAAGACATGGATTGAGGAGAACGAGATACTGACTGTAGTATGTAGTAGTGTAGCTGTAGTTGAGCCAGCCTGTAAGGAGCTCTCTGCTGGCTCGCGCTCGATGGCGCATCTACAGCGGGGCCAAAAAGATACTTCGGCCGAGTCACATATCAGCAAAGTTTTCGCAGCTCAGAGGAGATACCCAAGATGTTCCTCGATAAGCAGGAGCTGGCTCTCGCCCATCACCTTCATGTACACCAAAATATGAAGTCATCTCCAGTCGCAGCCTGACTGGAGAAGACCTTTGGAATTCACCTCCAAACAGCTGCGAAACTTCTAGTATGGAGTCACCCATGGATAGCTACCTGGAGACCAGTACTCTCGATCTGGAAGACCTCCAACATCGAGCAGCTCCGACGTCGCTACGGTCTAGGACATCATCTTCACCGCAGTCGCCAAGGCGCGGGTTGATGGTATGGACCGGACGTACCTGGAATGGAAAGACCGATATTGGACCCGGACTGAAGGTGAGCGCTGGCGGTTACATCGAGCTACTAACTCGTGAAGTAGTGACCGGCTTCCTAACACATTCGTGCTTGATACCTTCTTGGAAACTTCGTGCTGCTACAGGACCGGGTGCTTAAACACGGAATCGAAGCTCTTTCAAAAACTCTCGCCTACTTGGAATGGAAGGGCGCTGAGTGCTGAAGTAAGAGCGGATATTGCTAAGTAAGTGTGTCCGCCTGAATGAAAATACCCCCTCCATCACGCGGTTTCGAGGAGCTTCAACAGGTTGTGCATAAGGGAGAAATCAAGCGATCATGCCGCATAGACTCAGGTAGCCGAATCACGGTCGCGTGGCATATAATCTAGTTCCGATGACGCTGCATGCCTAGAAGGCTGTGGAGCGGTGTAATATACTGACTAGTATACAATATGCTTGCATTTTCGCCGGGTCTGCTCGGACGCGACACTGTCAGAGACCCTCACTAATTCGAAACCCAGGATCTATGAATGGCGTACGCGCCGGCTTCCAGGGACCAAACATGAGTATGAGTAACCGCTGGCCAGACTTCGACGATAGTGTTTCCTCACAGAACATACTGGAGAGGACAAATTCATGGAAGCGCGGAAAAATCGCAATGCTTCGCATCTAAGCGCTAGTAAATCAACACAATGGAGGAGCTACGTGACCTCATAGGGCTACCTGCATGATAAATAAATAATAAATGTCTCAACAGAAGATCTTGTGCCCGCACCGGCAGGCTCACCGCTCCCTAATCCTTGGTAGATTTTGATGCTGATGTTGATGTAATTGTTGTAGAATGCATGTTGTAGCTGTAGGCCGGTAATGTATTGTAATTTGAAGGTCTGATGACGGCGTTATCGCCGAAAGCTCACCAATAAAGAATTTGATGCAAGAGCTTCGAAATCATCTATACTGCAATACAATACTCTTGAATATGTCGGTGGAAATATCCAATCAGAATTTGATAAAGTGTGACTTATAGCTTCTTGAAAGTCTAGGAAGAGAAGTGTCTTTTTTGGCCCTTTGTAGGATACGTCGAACTACTCCGAACAGCAGCCGGTGCGCCACTCTATCCCTACTTATTCCTGAAACCACGAATCGCTCTATGAGCAAGGCGACGCAGGATACTGCGAAAAAGTCACATGAACTAGACAATTCAGGAACAAAAAGCTCTCCTATAGCAAAGAATGTCAGCCTTAGGCGATTCACCGACCGCTTTCCCCATCAGAATCTATCAGCAGAAAGTAGCATGATCTTGACGCAAAACTAAAGGCGCTAAAATTTAAGCTAGAGGACATTTGAAGTAACGTTTTTGTCTAACAAAGCGTACGCAGAGAATGTGTACCAGACGAGATTAGGACTACAAGAAAAGAATCGAGTAGTTGAGAAGCTCGACTAAAGGAGTGGAGAAAATGGAACTAGCATTCGATGACACTTTCAGCTTTCGAAATCTTTCAGGTCCGATCACTCAAAAGGGCACACCGTTACACATGGACAGAAACGACTGCTTCATGTTCACGTAACTAGCAACCTCTGATAATGTAAGTAACCTACTCGAACTTCACACAGTAAGGTGTTACGTCGCAAACAGCTGAAAGCGCTGGTCGAGAAAAAATAGTTGAAAAATATGACACGAACGCGAGTTCCCGCAGCTGATACGATAGAAGACGTGCAGGTCTGATATTGCTGCAACAGTAGAAGGAATTATTAACATTCAAGGAGATCTTATCAAAATTTACAGAAAACGTACTTCTCAGGAACTTTAAGGTGGTTATGATTTGGTGAGTACTTAGTCAAAATATGTATCACAGTTGGGACCCACTCCGGAACCTGGAATAGGGAGTAAAAGTATTCAGTCGCCCAATTCGATAACAAATCTGCAAACGGAATTTCACCTTTATCGCACGTCAGAAAGGTTAAAGGCATGAACCGAAATAGCAACGCGGGATATCTATATAGCGGGAAAATGTCGAAAAAAAACTAAGTCAAAGGGCCAAAAGCTGCGAAAAAACATTTGTTTTGCACAGCAGTTGACAAGCATTTTTGAAAGTTTTTCCCGTGGGCATCATGAAAACAACCGCTATCATAGTTACGGCTGCAGTATGTATTTCATACATCCATTCATGTGGTAAACTGTACTTCATAAATGAAGCGATAAAAGCAGCAGCACGATAGATTCACAAGGCGCGTGGGATAAATACGCCTTAGCAGGGCGGAATTTGGTGCCTCTGAGTAAGGGCTGCAAGACACTTCTC
>MU932042.1:0-18272 GCA_036418165.1 Cooperia oncophora | reverse complement strand
TAGCACCAAAAAAGTGGAGGAGTTCTAATACCTAACAAGCCAGCTACTGTGATAGCGAATAAATGGGGTGTTGTTGAAGTGGAGTAAGTTGATCGGTGGCTACACGCCTTGCCATTGGGGGAAATTGCAGCAAAGTTCCTCGAACGTTCCTCCTCTAGTACGACCACATTCCCATCGTTCCTATTGTTTTCCATTTTTCCCAACTTCCTTTCACTTGTCCGGAGAGTTGGGAGAGGGGAGGGGGAGGTGGTAAGTGAAGCACTCGAAGCAGGAAGAACTGAGGAAAGTCAACAACCCGAAGAATTTCTCTCGAAGGCAAATACGACCCGCTCAACGTAGGCGCCCTGGTGCTCACTGTAATCGACGTTTCTTCAGTACCCTCAAGGACAAGGTGTACAGGACTCTACAGCTGCAAGGGCTAGCTCTTATGCAAGGAGCATGAGAGACCGTTCAAACCACTGAAACGAGGATGTTAATAACGGACCAGCAGTTGGACTCGACTGGATAGGACCAAAAACGAGGACGTCAGGGCTGCCATGCTCAAAGCCCTTCCCCCCATCCGAAGGCAGGAAGCAGCCAGTGCAACTATATGGACTCGTGCTTCGAAGACCACAGGATGGCCTGTGAGAAAAGTACAAGACCGCAAAGCTCAGGGCAGGCGACCACAAAAGTTTCCAAAGAAAATATGGAGAAACACCGGGAGAAAGAAGGTGCAAGGGAACTATGGAGAAATATTACACTGGGGGGAAATGGAGAAGCTGTAGTGGGAGATCCTAGGGAAAGCAATGCGTAATAAGAACGCATTTATACTTAGCGACTTGATCATTTGCATCGCGCGACCAGATCACTCGAGCGTTTGGCTCGCGCAATCGGGTCACGAAGTGTGAACGCGTTCTGAGCAATGTATAGAAAACTAATGATGAATATCGTAAAATAGTAGTTGTTCAGAAAAAAAATACAGCCTTATGGCTGACCTTTATAGTACACCGTAATTCTCTGATTGTGCTATCCTGTTCTAGTATATGGGCCCTCAACTCGTCTTCATTCATTCCCAACTCGACAACCTAAAAGAATCGAATTAGTGAAAAATGCCCGATTTTTCGGGTATAAGCCGCATGCATGTATTGGCAAGGTTGCAGCGACGCACGAGAAGCACACAGTAGTTTGCTAGCTAGTCTGCACCAGCGTTTCGCTTTTTTTTGCTTTTTCCAATCTTCCAAACATTTATTGTTCAACAGACCATTTACATGTATAAGAAAAAGAAAAAAACGCAAAATTCAGGGGGAAAGAAACCTTGGCGGTGTTCGGGGCAGAGATTCGCCTTATACACGGGTGCGTCTCTACCCCAGAAAATCAAATAAGGATAAATTCTTCGCCTCTTTTTTTGTACAGCCTTTTTTAGGATGTGGAGCGGATTCCACTCTCATTCAGAATCGCAGTGGCTTACTGATGCGATGTGGCCTCGGTGTTTTTGTACTCCCAGATAAAGGCTGGTACCAGATTACTGTCCCTGAGGGGAAAAGCTCGATAGGTCCGGTTAGGAGCCGATCCTTTATTTGACACCCGGACCGTGCGCGTGGTAACCGTGCCACATGACATCCTTGTAAGGCAACGTCTCCCTTCAGCCGGGCTAAGTGAATGTAAAGGAAACTGCAAGGTCTAAATCAAAAGAAAAATGAAAATGGACAAAAAGAATTCATACCATACCGCATAAGGTGAAGAGAAACTGGTGTTAGGTTCAGGAGCACGACTATTCGGAGATAAAGCCTTTCGTCGCGTCCTCGCCGTCGGAGTCTTTAACGGCGTGTAGTAAGTTTTGCAATGGGAAAATGGCTCGGAAAGCAAGGTCTGAGGCTCTCCTCGGCGACGAGTAAACTGAAACATACTTATGGAGGACGCGACTGCTAAGAATAAGAAGGTCTAAGCGAGGATGAATCAAAATTCGTCCCATTCTGACCAGATCACTCTTCTAATTCTTGGAAGCGGAGGATACAACACAGATATGTACGCTCTAGGGGATTTCAAATGGTCTTATTCGACAGGATAAAGACACACGTGTCTTTCATGCATGGTTTTCATATTTCCAGAGTGGTTCTTAATAAGCCGTTCTCGAAAATGCTCATTGTAGTATTGGTAAGGACCAATAGAGAAACATGCAAAGCAAAAGTAATTACTGGAGATGAGAAGAACTTTGCGGGTGTTAAAGCGTGAAGTGAAAATGCCTTCTTACTGCCAGGAAAGGGTCGTTCAACAGCGCATTTGAACAAACAGCAAATATGAAAGTGCACAAATCTGATGCTTATATACATGTTTGTGCAACCTCCCCTCAGTAACTCGAGAAGAAACTGAAGATATTGTCATGAAGGAGGACTGAAATGGTAAGTGTGATCCAGTTTTAGTGAGAGGAGCATGGAAGAGGGGAAGTGTGTTCGCATCTTCACTCAGGGAGGAATGTTATCCAGAAGTTGGAAGAAACGAAATCCATCATTACTTCCGCTCTTCACCAACACGAACCCAATGATGCAGCAGGAGTAGCTCTGCCCTCCTTCCCATCCCGCCCACCAAACAAAAAGAGGAAAATCCGAAAGCTATCGTGTTCAACAGTAATAACATCGATTACTGGCGATCCAGGGAAAACGGAAAATTGTACAAAGTCTGGATTGACCGAAGGTGAAAAGCAGCACGACCATTGTCGTCTAAGTGAGAAACATCGAAAATATCGTTGAACCTCTGTGTTTTGCGAAAAAAAAGTGGAACTCATAAAAAGTTCTAGAGAGATGTCAAAAAGATCAGAATATTAATTACAGCTCCGTACTGGCAGGCTGACACTGACTGTCACTAAAAGCGGAAGAATCTCGAGTAGTTAGAAATCCTTCATGGCAAATTATTTCTCATATGATCGTTTTGTCCCAATGGCGTCATTCAGGTGTTTGAATTCGCGCTAACCGCAGCGCCGGCGCGAATCACTGATATTTGAATGTCCCTGTTCCCAGCCGACGAAGTAGCACCCGCATGCACTCCCGCTAAACAGGGGCGTGTCGGACGTGGAGGATCCGAGCGGAGGGGAAAGGGAAGGGATCTTTGGTCGTTGAAAGGCGGTCTTATTTGGAGAAACTGGGAAAATTTTTCGTGCCTGCTCATTTTTTTACCATTTCACGCACGCTATAAGCCACCCAGGGCACGTTTTGCCGTTGGGAAAAATTGCAAAATGTAGCCCCAGCGCCAGAATTTCCAGCTTTGATACGGCCACCCTTCCTTCCTTATATACCGCTTTCCCAAGTGCTGACAACTTGCACCTTCCGGAATTTTCCAAAATTTCCCACTTCCAAACTCCGTTTCTTACCGAAAAACTACCATGGGGGCGGGATGACGCACAGCATATGGTGCAACAAAAGAAACAAGCAAATCCAAGCAATCGGGAACGTCGCTTGAAAGCAAATGCGGCCCTTTCCCTCCAGCGACGGAATACGACCCCCTCAGGAAGCAGGGAGAACTGAGGAAGATGGTACGTGAGACGGGCAACGGGAGTCGTACCAGAGGAGGAAATTCTGGCTCTCAATTCTGGGACGTCGTGATTTGTAGGGGATTTCCTCCACCGACAGGATTCTGCTAGTTGGCCAGAGGTGTCTACCACCTCACAGTTTGAGTGAAGGATAAATTGGGGGAAATGGTACGTAGGATTTCAAACGTTCGAGAAAATTTGTTCCGATTATTGCTCGGTTGTGGAAGGGGGTAGCAACAAAGGGCAAAATCTTGGGGAGGAGTAATCAGCGAAAATTCTCCTGAATGCCAGCGCGTGGATTATTGGGAAATCTGGCAACGGTCTGCTGCTGTGCCCGTAGGGTAGACAGCTGTGGTTGCCCGGAACTGCGACTGAGGGCGGAAGTCGACCCAGAACTTGCCCATGAACCGCGCGCATAATATGCGGGCCACCTGCCAGTAGATCTCCAGTGATGACTGACTTGAGAAAAGTCTGTACATGGTTCGGAAAAGAAATCTTTTGTGGGTAGTCAAAGGGTGGTGTTCGGACGTGACCGGTCAATTCATGCGGTCCACACAGAATACTAACCAAAATCCACACAGAAACATCATCGTTTTACGGTGACTCAGTCCATTCAGATGAGAAGCGATGTTTCACGGTCGTGCCGGAACGTCCACACCAAAACCGTAGTAGCAGCTCTCAGCTGCATTCGTAACTTGTAGACAAATCGTACACCCACCCACCTTCAAGGATGGTCGTTTCCATGTGCGAGGTGAATAGGTCCGCAGCTACAACGGCCTGCTACTTCATTGTTTGAAGGTGCCCGGGAACTGGGCTGGAGAGTTATGATACTCAATGGGTCTCCGTACTCTGCCCGCGCCATCCTTCAGATGCAGCGTTTGCGTCGATATCAAGGTCCCGTGAGTGAGCCGTAGAGAACACCAAAAAGGCCAAAGTGGGAAGGTCAAGAGAACTAGCTTGTTTGGCTGTAGTCAGGCGCTTAGCTCATCGAGCCGCAGCGTGGACGGAGTATGAAAACGTGACTCCGGTACTGTCACCCCACAGCTGCGTTCCGGTGCGTTTTTGAGCAGAGAAAGACATTCTACTCCAAGTGCGAACCTTCTCCCCTCACGGGCAAGGTGTAGCGTCCACGGAAGTGATGTACAGTTTGTCTATGATGAGTGAGCTGCCTTTACCTCCTCTAACCGGACGCTAGGGATGAGGTTGACTTCCTCAGCTCGTATCACTCTTGACGATAGCCGAAGCATTGCCTCGCGTTCTGGTTAGTAGCAGTGCTTGGCAGCAAAATAGAGCTTACATTTTTGATCGTGCTTCCTACACTGACCTTTTTTAAAAAAAAGTGAAGCTGGCATTAGTGGGCCTCACCAAAGTTGAATGCGTGGCGCATTCCAGATAAACTGATCAGTACGCTGTGGCTTCTCCAATTTTATTGAAGTCACTGGATACGCATTCTTTAATGGTCAGTACACAGTGAAAGCTAATCAGTGATCAGTAAGTGCGCAGCTAATGCGGATCGAATGTGGATCGGCTACAGCGCTCTCGCTAGATTCCGGATTCGATCTCGCCTAACCAACCATCTCGTCTAAAGCGGGTCAACTTATCCAATGAGCTGATTGTGGTCGTGAACGGTGACGATGACCTTCAATCGAGGCAGTTGGCTAACTCTTCTGATTCACGCCGTCGTCGTTGGAGTTGTTGCAGTTAATGCTATCGACGAAGACAACGAGCTCGTTAAAGGTACGCAAATTTTCGTCTCTCACAAAATTTGACCGGCTCTCCGAGTTGAAAGCTTGGAATCTTCAAACCATTACCGTATGAGCTTTCTATGGGCATCTCAAACATCTTTCACACCCTAAAAATAACGACAGATCTGGATGATTTCGATCACTGTTCGATATTCCTGCAACCAGCGGTGTGGGCCGTTTTGGTGCGAAACACGGTAACCACCCCATTTATCCAAAGGAATGCAAGAGTTGCCCAACGTTACAAGTCTTGTTTCTACGTCATTTCTTCGCTTTCTGACACTGTTCGGCTCAAAGGCACTTCCCGCGACTGCACAACATAGGTAGCAGAGTTCCAAGAAAGGAGTGCATTGTGCTAGTTGCCTAGTACGACGACACGGGCAAGGTAGGCCGGCATGGGCCTCCTTGGGCCTAAAATCGAATGTTTACTGTGCTTTGCGTGCCATTTTGCAAGTTTTGAATGCAGTGCAACCTCTACAATCGCCTACTGGATCATCTGACAGTTTAAGAGTTTATAGCCTTAGTTTATCGCGGAGTGCCTTTAATCAGGGAGCTTTGTAAATGTCCAAGTTTTTTTTCTAGTTCCACTTAACACGTCTCACCTTGACAAGACCTGTCGACGCTAGTCATAGCCCTGCAAGAATAACCAGGTCTCTACAGTACCAACAAAAGCCCCCCACTAAGCCGTACTGTGAGGATTTCTTCCATGTTGGACGTCATTTAGTGTTGAAAAATTCTCTAAAGTGCTCCTACGTATTGGAATAAGCTTAATAATATTGTTTGATGACCCTGGATCATCCTGCCAACTCCTAGTCTCAATTTAATTCTAAAATCCTCTGCAAATCTACTACCTCTCAAGGGTTATGGTATCAATTACAGTATGCCGCCCAGTAGCACTTCGTCTGAAAGTTCTGTTTCTTCTCGACGGCTCCGGTTCCGTATCCGGTTCTACTTTCTCAATGCAAATGAAAATGCTTGACAAGGTCGCTTCCCTAATGAATATTGGGAAAAATAAGGTGAATATTGACTTTTTCGTTTTTTTTCCATAGGTGATATTGGACTGTTTCAAAAGCAGATAGTAAAGTGCTATTATAACCTGAAACTTGAAAATATGCCCTTTCAGAGTCAAATCGCCGTTCTACAGTATGCCAGCTACACAAGACTTGAATACGGCTTTGATGACAACCAGGTTTGTGAATCAAGCACTGTTTTGGCCTGAAACGCTCAAAAATGTCCTATGTAATTCCATATTGATCGAGGGAATAGGGTGAACTTAGAGATGACCACTCGGCCGTCTGTATACATTCCCCAAAAAGCATGGCCTCAGAAGACCAGGGTCGCTGTGAGATAGTCCCGCGAACGGATGCTCTCCGCTAAGCTGAGCCTTGATTAGGGATAAGGATACGAAGGCTCAGGCTAGAAGCCCCTCTCCCAGCTACGTTAGACCCGGCAGTCGTTCCATGCTTCTGCACAGGTGGTGAAATGGCAACTGCTCCTCATGGCCTACGCGCGGTCAGAGGTGACCCCGGATCGGCTCCTACCTGGGCTTATCAATCCCTCCTGGCTGCTTAACCGATACCAAACTCTTTTGGCACCGACTTGTAAATCGGCTTTCCCTCGTAATTCATTGTATAAGCCAAATCGCTTTACAAACGCCCACCGAAGTAAGGTACATAGGTTTATACAAGAAAGAAGTTGAGAGCAAAGCCAGGGAAAGCAATGCTAAGAGCTTTATTCTTTTTGGTTCCAATTCGGGGAGCTGGATGGGCGTATACTTCCTCTACCATTCCGGAAACTTTTTTTTTGGCTCACGTAGCTGTTACGAGACCTATCAGAAGGGGCTACACACGGGTCTAATTTAAATTCCGAACTGCTTGTCGCAAACGAGAACCGACCCGCCTGGGTGATTCGCGTTGTAAGCGGTACCACTTACGAGTACAGTACTTTGCGCGTGGAATCGGATATCAATAGTGCCTGGAGATCTCACAGTTCCAAGATCACCGCATTGCGACAAATCGTAAATCTTTGTTCATGTTTTCGCCGTCATTGTCTCGCCGTTAGCGAAAATAAGAGTTCAGTTCGAAGGTTTTCTTGTTCAGAGTCGTGATGATTTACTGGCCACACTGAAGAAAATTCGCCACATGTCCGGGACAACGAAAACCGGAAAAGCAATGCTGAAAGCATTGGATATGTTTAAGAAAATAAAACAACGTGACGATGAGGATATTTCGCAGGTGAGCAGCTTAGCTATACCACTCAGTAATGATTCCCAAAGGATTCAATCAGTTTTGCGACCTATTTTCTCGAAGAAGTACTCTGAACGAACAATATTGTTTTAACTGGGTCTTCGAAGGATTTTTCATTTGCCCTTGAAGCATCATTCAAAAAAATGAAGAGGTCAGTGAATATAAGGTAATAAGAATGATGGTAATTGTTTTGTTATGATAACTGCTGTTTAACGCCGCAGTACGCGTTCCGAATGTTATCACAAGAATGCTGAGTTATGGGCAAAAGTCGTGCCCCAGGCGGGAGTCGAACCCGCACCTCACGCTTTCCGGGCGAGTGCGCTATCCGTTACGCCACCAGGACCACTTTTACCCTCTCAGCTCAATAATGGTAATAGTAATGGTGGCACCTAAGTATCATATGCATGAGAACGTCTAACATTTCATAAAGCTTCTCTGAGATTCGTACACATACTTTCCCTATCCCAGAAATGAGAAGAGCATGGCTGCCTTCACCATTTCAACATGGCGTAGGATTCTTTTTCCGTGAAACATTTCCATTTTAAAGAACTGCCATTCTGTCTTGTGCTGGACAGGGACATGATTGCAATTGTCCAAGAACAATGCTCCATCAAAGGCGCAAGCCGGGCTCGAACGAAGCATACAGCCACGCCCCTCCTCATCTTCAGGACACGCAGTGCATATGAGAAACGCCTCCATATGAAAATCCCTGTTTTACCATTCATTTTGAAGGTACAGTCTATGGTTATCGAATGGGCGGGGATCGAGATCAATTGTAATTCCCTGGTGGTGCGCCCTTTCTTTAAGAGGGTAAGAAAGAGTGGTACGATGATGAGAAAAGCGTAACTCCATTCATACGAACCCAACGCAGGCTCTGCCTTCAAGAGACCATAGCATGGAGTAGGATGTCTAGGAGAGAGCAAGTATACAAGGTGATGATACGTAAAACGGGCATGGGAGCTAATCAAAGGACTTCTGTTTTTCCTACCAGCATGGTATGGTGCTCATCATTGCAGACCGGTGGGGCGGCGCGTGTGACTCGGCTGTGACGCGACTGTCATCACAGCCGAGTCACACGCGGCGCGGCGTTGAGCATAGTACTTCTAATCGATGACGCAGTATTTGAAATAAGAGCTTGTGGTACGACGGAGATTCCTCAACAGAGGCTGTCGTATTTGCTTGCTGGAGGAAGGGGGTTGTGTCTGCCCGAGGAAACTTTCTGATAGTTAGTTTCACTTGTTTTCACGCGCGCTGTTGGCAACGTTAGGAGACTTCCACTAAAAGGTGAGGGGTCAGGGGCGTGTCTGTATTTCACATTCACATGTGGTAGTGCGAGCATGGAACCTATAAGGGCATACTCCGCGAAGACCGTGTGGGCGGAGACTGAGAACAATTGCGATTTTGTGCGGCCAGTATGCCCCTTGTTCCGAGGTCTAGAAGAGGAGGCAGAGTAAGGTGGCCAATAAGGTGGCTTTTGTCTCCCGCCCATGCGCGATCAGAGCGGAACATCTCCATAAAGAAAAGAGAAGAAGGATTGAGCAACGATAGGGACAGCCTACTGCGACCGCTCACATAAGAAACCCGCATTTTGGCTAAAAAAATCACTACAATATTAAGGCTTATCCTCTTGAATAAACGCTTTGGTTCTAATATCAAAGTGGAGTGTAAAATTCCTCAAAGTGACTGATCCAGGATTTTTTTCACTCAGGTGGCCGTGGTGGTAACCGACGGGCACTCACAGGACAATCCAGCACCAGCAGCAGATGCTTTACGATCAGCTGGTGAGTTTTTGCATCTCCTTGCTTGCAATAGCTTTTCTAAAATGTCTTTATACTAGAATATGGCTGTTAGCACTTAAACCCTAAAGTTTAAAAGCACATACGGGCATGTCCACAAAGGAAGGGAAATGAGCTGAGACTCACAGTCCTCAGCGACGCCTTTCTATCTACCGTATAGCAAGGAAAGGCGCACCAGTGATAGTTGCACAATAGCTGTGAATCTTCACCCATTTCTCCACCCATCCGACTACCGTGGTATGGGCTTTCTATTAGCCGCAACCCCAAATAGGAGCTCAAAAACGAGATGGATAAGGTAACGTTCATATTTCGCAACTTGAGCGATTCAGTTGCGCGATTTGACAAGTGGGAGACTGCGCTCCATTGCTAATAGTTGGACCATTGCAACTGCATCCTTCGACCCTCGCGGCGGTCCACAAATTATTAAGAGAGCACGTTGGGACGCAATCGCGCGATTGAAGAGCTCGAATTCCCGAGTATGAACGCAGTGAAAGTCATCTGTATTGCAGGAGTGACCATTATAACACTGGGCATCGGAGATCATATCAATCGTGATGAAATCGTTCGAATCAGTGGCAAAGATGAACTGGCATTCCAAGTAGGTAACTGAATTAATTTGTATGATGAGATGCTATTTGAGACATCCATAAAACGAAAAACAGCCCTGTTCGGCTTGGAGGGGCATTTTGCACTTCCTCTAGTTCTTTTTGCTAGTACATTTCAACAAGTAGATTACCACCTGTTAAGAAGCAGCAAAGTGGTAAAAGTGAGAAACTCTAGTCTTAGGATTTTACATGTCGTTACAAGGTGGCTTGTGCAAGCCTCACTGAGTACCATTTATTGCCCCACCAAGCCGAACTGTGCTTGAAACCATTTGAAGAGACAATAGCACCCTTTAAATGTCCCACTTTTACAGAATCTTCACAAAAACGTGTCGCTCGAGCATTTCGTAGCCGGCTTCAAAAATCTATCCGAAGGAGAGCATTGTGAATACGCTAGAGGTAAGACGTTCTTCAGCTTCATTATCACCCACAAGTTGCTTTCACCTTATCTCGCCGTAGCCGTAATGTGCCCTGAGAAGTGAGCATTGATTTTACGCGTATATGTTCCATGGGAGTCGATGGCAATGCTCAATTCGATAGAAACAAAAGTGGGGCGTGGCTTAAGACACTGGGCGGAGCACAGGACACTCCACAAGCTCTGGCAACCTTGCCACGCATTTTCAAGTGGCGAAAGTTGCGAACCTCGTAAGGCTGTGGAGCGATCCACCCATAGGCGGAAAGGGTTCCACGTCCTCGATAGCCGCGAAACATACTTGTAATTATTTCTTGGAAGTGGCCCTTCGGACAACAACAAAATAGGATAGAGGTTCCATTAAATTATTGGAGGATCTACCACAGTTAGGACACACCATGTGGGAGAAATTTTGTAAAATTTGACCCCCTCTCCTCAAAGTTTCTAGGTCTTGTACGCCCCCCCCCTCCCCTCCCCAATCCCAATATCATCCAACCAAATTTTCCCAACTTTCTAACACCTTCCAACCTGGAATTCTCCAGTTTTTTTTTCGAAAACTACAGTCGAGGAGGGGGTATATACCGCACATGGAATGAGGAAATTTGACCCCCCCCCCCCTCGTTCTGGGCATCCAGTACGGCCCCCTCGCTAGGGATCCTCAACGGGACTTGTCCTGAGCACAGTAGACCGAGGAAGGTGGGACTATAGTCAGCGTCAGCGTGAAACGATGGGCACAAATGCACAAGAGGCAAAGAAGGGCAGACTGCTGAAAAAGGATACTTTTCATATCGGTGTAACTTGTCTATAAGTATTGCTTCTTCCATATGGACTTGACGATAATTTTTATAAATTTGCTTGCCTAAGGAGTGGATGGAGCTGAAATCACTTGTGGTCCGGATTTCGTGCAAGTAGGAATCTCGACGACGAAAAAATTGAAGGTAAGCTCATCGGTTTCCTACGATTTCGCGAACAATTTCATTGATTTCTAGGGTCGACTGTTCTTCGAGGGTTATCACCAAGAACCCGGATGCTCGTCGATGGAGGATACTTCCCACGGAAATAACGACGGATCACGATTCGACGTGCGCACTATAGCTCCACATGGAAAATGTGGCCTGATAAAAGTCTACGAGGTACTGTAGTCTGCCCACAACTTATGGTGGACTTTCCTAGGCGCTAACTACCTTGGGGGCGTGTAGAGGACTTCTTGTACAAAGCTGGCCATTTACAGTCATGTGTGTCGCTTTTCGGATTCAAGCAGGGCGCGACCATTGGTTCAGGTAAGATAAGGCGCGCACACCGTTGGGGCACGCTAGATTTTCTGCCGACCTCCGCGCTGGGCTGTGCCCGGCCCCTCCCTGTGACCACCTAACTGCATTCCGTGCAAGTAGAGACACTGATCTCCTCACGCACTGTTTCGGAAATCGGCCGCTGCCTCCGCCGATAACGCAGCCCCTGGACAGGCCCCAGCCAACCGCAGCTGAACGAAAACCACGGTGAATTACATAAGAATTGCATTACTGCACTCAAATTGGCTTGTCAATTCCCAGGAGCTCTCCCTTCTTATAGTTAGCGGCAAGCCCTTCTCTCTGTTTGCGAAACTGCTGTTTGCCCACAAGGCATACTTCAAAGGACGGGTCCTGAGATATGGGAGGCGTTCCCGGTTAGGTGGGTGCTTGAATATGGAAGAGGTGTCAAGGGACTCGTCTTTGAAGAGAACATGCAACGGGGGGCTCTCAAGAACGCCTTTAATGGGCCCCTCCAGTCCCCAGCAATTGGCCGAGTGCGAGTGAAGAACACCAGGTTGAGACGAATCCAGTCAGCCGATATCTTACAATGAACTAGGACCCTCCAATAGACAATGAAGCCTTCATTTCATCTAGTCGTCCAGAAGCATCGTTTTTCGCTGGAAAGCAGACTTCGGAGGTCAAGAGGCGGAGGTGACTGAAAAAGGGAGGTGTCACTGGAGCAACATTGCGCCCTAGCCTTCTTACCTTACAGCTTTCTCCCGCAAAACTGGAACAAGGTTGTCCAGTGCAGACCACACCACGATTCCCACGCCAATTCCAATTCTCCACATTGTGTGATCGGTCATCGCAAAAAGTTCCTTCGAAACCCTCCCCCTACCCCACCTCCTGCCTCGACCTCCAACGTTACAGAACGTCTTTTTTGGGATAATCTGAAACACTTTATCACATTCTGTTCCTTTTTTTTTTTTCACTTCCTCAGCTGTTCCACTAGCTTCGCTGAAACTGACAACTTGTGTGATACACGACAAAAGCCGTAGTTCAGGCGAAATCCCGAGGTTTTGTGGTCTCGTCGCGAGCGGTACTCCAATTTGATCGACGATTCGCAACCGCCAACGATCACTCTTTCGAAATTCGATGCTTCTATCCGGACAAGACAAAGACGGCGAAAAGCCCACAGAGAGTCCAAGGAGTCACCACGCTGGTGAATGGGGCCGATTTTGGACGGGTAGTGGTTACATCAAAAGCGGACTGGACATAGAATATTTACTGCCACGTTTTTTATTACACTCGTTATATTCAGAAATTGGAGGGAACTTCTGAGAGGTGTACAACCATGCGATGAGATGCCGCTCCATCTGTCAGCCTCTACCAGGAACAATGCTCTTCAAGTTGCGCTTTCCGTTCGTGAACACCACTGGCTGCATATGGCGACGTGTGTATTCAGAGGTAGCTTAAAAGCCCAGTCCACGCTGATATTGTGGGCCGGTAGCCAATGATTGTTCCTTTCTCATTTGTGCACCACTCCTACTAAGACTGTGGAGACGAAGGGCGTTAGTGAGGACGGGCACTATGACTGACTCTTTCCGCCCACATGGCCAGTGTGGACTGTAATCTTGACGAGGGTTGTGTTCTTCCAAATACCAAACGAGAATGAATCAAGCTGTATCCGACACGACACAACCCTCTTCAAAGATATAAAACGATTATATAACAGATTGATGGGCGCGCGGATTTGTTGCACACTTTCAGATCACCCACGCTTTCGGGTGCATTCCTGCTTTATCGTCGATCCTATCTCTCATCGTATAGAAATGGTCGTCGATCATAATGGGTAAGTTTACTGATAGTGATGTACGATTGTCAGCTTGTCACGAGGTATTCCCTCTGACCATGCGAGCAAAAGTCGCCAGACTCTTCTATCGCTGCCTTCAGAGTCATCTCACGGTTCAACGTTCACTTTACTTCCTTATATCGTATTACATTATTCCAGATTTCCGGAATGAGACTCGACAACTAAGAAGAGGAGGCAGAAGGGTGTTACTACAATAAGACGGTAAAAATTTCCAATAAAAGGAATCCTTAATGAGTGAGTTTACAGCTCATCACTGCGACTGAGGGCGGCTGTGCAACGCGGTCCAAATGGGCGTTCGGCCTCGTTGCTCTACCAATGGCGATCGGGTAAAGATCGATTTGGGGAGGGAGCAACCAATGAAACGCCGCAGGTGCGAGCCGCTGCTAGCGACCCGACGATGGCGGTGAGGTAAAGTGTATATGATGCAGACCCCTCAATGCAGATCCTTACGAGAAAGTCAAGTGCAGCCACACTCCCGAGCGACTTGATACGACTCATTCGTTGAGGATTCCTTTTATTTTGTTGAACCTCTCCATAAAATAGCGCAAGATGAGTAACTGATAGAGAGTAGACTGTAAAAGTAGTGAGACTGTGATCAGTTAAAGGCAAGCCCGTGACCATAGATTGCGGGTAACGGAGCTCAAACAATGAACGACCAAATGCTAGTTGATCTGACTTAATGGAGAAAAGAGCAGAAAAACAGCCCGATATCCCCATATACGGACTCCATGCCATTCCAATTGGTACGCTGCACTGCGAATGAAGAGAAGGCGTGCTTTTACGAATTCTCACTCGTCGTTATCATAACGATATCCAACTCTTTTATCTTATCACCTCACTCTCACCATTCGGAATGGAGAGAGATAGCATAGTGGCTACTAGCTAGTAGCTAGCAGCCGGTGGGGGTCGGCATGGGTCTAACGTGAGGGTGCCCATGGAGCCTAACTGACCAGCTTCCGAGTTTTTGCAGATTTTCACTTTTTGAACGGAAGCAGCCTCAGAATTCGTCTTTCGGATCATCGAGTCATCTAGCCCTTGTTTTTTATCGCGCGGAAAGTGACCTGAACGTTATCTGCTTGGTTCCTTCCCCAAAAAAGCGCATGTTTACGGTCACGACAGCGCAGTTGCCACAGTACTGTTCGCTGTGGACGCTGGACTTTGGAATTTGGCTGTGTTGGCGCTGCGCCAGTCCGTGTTCCACCAACTTCGCTGAGCTCACTTCGACCATTGATGAAGAACGTGCTGGCGCCGCGCCAAACCCAGTGCCCTGGTATGCTCCATCATCGGCAGCAACTAAGACTGTAACTGGTCGAGGCGAATGGAATAGCAGTGTGTTTGCAAGTTGCGTCGCATGCACGCCTGCCAAGATTGAATCGATCTTGACGAGAATATACGCCGAGTCAACTAGCTAAGTAACGCTGCGAGCGTCGAGCTAAGTTTTGCTTCTCGTCGAAACTCGGACCTCTAAGCCCACAACCTTCACGTTGGGAATTTGCCGTCCCAAGCAAGCACCGAAGCGGTGGTAGGGAACACTTGGCAAAAAAGGTGGACTAAGTGACAAGAAGGTCCCGGTTGGCCTAGGTAAGTCGATCCACGGACTGTTCCTATGCTAATGGCGCCTCCTATCATTGTGACAGATCTACTTCAGATTAATAGCACTAGATTCCGGTAAACTACTGTATTTTAGGTGCATTACTCAAAAATCGATCATCGCCGCCATCGATTACTCCTCAGACGGTAGTGTGACAGCCGTTGGTAGAGCGGTTCGCTTTGCTGACATTCCTATTCTGAAATTCTCCTGTAAACTTCGCTTATGCAATTCGTCCGACGGCCAGTGCAGTCCCAAGGAGGTTAGGTCCGATACCATGCATTACCAAATGCATAACACCGAATTTCAGGCTCCTCACTGTCGACTGAAACGCGAAACTCCGGAGGGGGCAAATTCTTCAAACGACGCTGAGCCGGAGTATGTAAGTATGTTTGGTCCTTCAACGCTATTTGGCTGCTCTCAGCTCCTGTTCGGACAAGTAACCCTTTCAGGACACTTATGACGACGGCAACGTTGAGGAACGGATAGCGGAGCCCGAGAAGGCCACGGTGTTTCCTGATGAGGGTAAGACGTTGCCACAGCTCATAGCGTTCCTCTTTACCATTAGAAACCATTTCAGAACCGACAACGACAGTCTCTCTGCCACAAATCTTGCGTGATCCCGCCAAAACTACAGCGATCCCTTGGAGAAGGTCTTATTCTTACTCTTCTAGCTTGTAACTTATTATGACGTCATACTATTCCAGCGCATCACCAGTAATATCATCAGCCCTCCCAGCTGGTGGGATAGATGTGAAGCTGGATCCAAAGCCCTTGGCCATAATGGAAACTGATCAAGCCAGGGATCGTTTCAAACAGGTCAGGTTGCTTGAGATTACTGTACAATAGAATAGCATACTGACAACCAAATTTTAGGCTCTACAGCTCCGTGCGAATTCAGTCCCAATGCAGGTTGCACATACAGTCACTGAGCCTCTCAACAACACATCTAAATCACTTCCAAAGAGGAAAAACCCACTTAAAGTTTTGCACAGCAGTGGATTGACTGTGAAGAAAGTAAAAGGTGTCGTGCGGCAGCTGCCTAGACCCCTTACCGTTCAAGAAATGCATCAACTGGTCAGTACTGAAGGGCCTCTCGCAGAACTGCCAGGAGTAGCGGCTGAAGAACTACATGAGGTGTTTGAGAGGATTATGGACGACCAGGAAACAGCTCCTGAACAGAGGTGAGGAGCTTTTATCTGCGAGCACGCGCACGTTCACCGCATTCCTTTCCTCCGTTGACCCAGCTGGCCACTCTGGCCGACGGGTGGAAGCAGCGGAACAATCGAGAGAAACAAGTCGCCGCGCCTCAGCGAATCCCGTAGAAAAAGTGTCGTATCTTGAGCTTCAGAACCCTTCTCTCTGTCCATGTTTTTTGTTCTATTGCACGCGCTATCCTCACGTTGGCAGACACATCACATTGGGAGCGCGGATCGTATTTCCTTTGAGAGGGGAGGGGGGGGGGTCGTATTAGGCCTTAATATGCTATTTCTTCCCCTCCTCTTCAGCCTCCTCGGCAGTTTTTGGAAGGAAAAGGTGCAGGAACCCCCGAAGAGGAAAACTCCTGAGTAAGTGGTGGAGAGTTGGTAAAAATTGTAGTAGGGAGACCGAGCGAACTGAGTTTCGAGGCGAATGTTGCGCACGTCATCCTTTTGAAACGCCTCTTCTGACGCACTCGCTGCCACTCGGAAGTAACGCTTCATACCCGTCAAAGCGGTTCCCCCTCCCCTCGCCGCTCCCCGCCCCCGAGTACATTCAATCGGCGATTAGGAAGAGATAATGCAAATTAATATTGGTTAAAAGCATAGTACAGCGTAGCATCATAGCCGTGTATCCAGACCAGTGAGTGTCAGAAACTGAACCTACTTACTGATACTGCCGTCTTGCAGCGAACCCATCCACCTTGACAAGTACAGAGACTTCAGCTCCAACCACCACGACCAAGCTCGACGACAACTCCTCAGCCAATCGCGGAAATCATTCCTGTACGTAACCCCATCATTTTGACTCTTCAGTAGCCAGAAGATTCAATGTTTTTTTTTCAGGATAACGAGCTTGAAGAAGAGGTAGTGGTGGTCAGCGATGCCATTGTCATACGATTACCCCACGAAGCATACGTAACCGGTTGCAATGAAAATGCTCAGTGTACATAATTGTTTGCTCCTAATAAAGTATTCACCTGATGAAAAATCATTTGGTAAAAAATGTGAAAGAAATCCACCTCACTTAGGGGTGCTATGGAACAATTTGACGAGTTTCCCACCCTGACCCCGCCCACCCCGGTGCATGCTCCGCCCACTGCGACTCTATGTCCACTGTCTAATCTCCTACCTACTGCTCACTTTGCTCTATTTTTGCGCTCCCTAGGTGAGTATCTGACTTTTGCTTCGCGCACCGATGCTCCGCCTTCTGCGAGTTGTCGTACTAAAGCAGCTAAGAAAGAAATTACGTTCACAACGCCTTATCAAAACACTCATCTCAGCATCGTTTTGCAAAGGACGCAGTCCAATGCAAGTGAACGTGCAGTCGCTACGTGGCTTCTACTTTCAGCCGGCAACATTAGCCTGGCAGTAAATGTCCGAGAAATCATGTTCATTAGCGCTTAAAGAAGGCTCGTTGCTCCACACTACTGCTAATGTCGCAATGTAATGGAAGCGAACGTGCGGTCGCGTGGCGGCGGCGCTGATAGCTTTAATTGTGGGTGTCATCAAAAGGGATTTGAAGTAACCTGAATGAAACCTGTTCAAATGGGATTGTATGAAATTGCGGTATACGAGGCTCAATTGGCCGCTGTTGTTGGAGCACGTAATTCTAGAACCGGGAAAGGATAGCATTATCCTGAGATTCTTCAAAAACCTCGCGTTTTTTTTGGCGCTGAGAGCTGGGAGGGGAGATGTGGCTCGTGAACTAGCAGAACTGCTCCTGGTTAGCTGACACGGTACACTGCAGGGTAACAAGGTCACAAAAGTTAAGTCGCAGGGCAAATACCTTGCGCGTGACATTAATTGACCCCTCTTTCGCCTCAACTCTCGGATATGCTTACAGCCGTTTCAGCTGTAGACGCTTGGGCCTTTAGGGCCAGAGAGGTGAGTTTACCGAGGGGTCAACCCGCGACGGCTGGGGCGTGTCAGCCTTTCCCGGTTCTAGAATTACGTACCAGGGTACAGCATGGGGATGTGTGAAATGGCAATGTGGGTACGACCCCCCCCCCCCTTTCGCCTCAACTCTCGGATATGCATACAGCCGTTTCAGCTGTAGACGCTTGGGCCTTTAGGGTCAGAG